>JAXBDA010001211.1:0-59466 GCA_036023075.1 Gaultheria prostrata
CCCCCCCGCGATAGGAATTCTGCGTCTGCCACTGGTACTTGGTGCAATGTTATTTTATTAGTAGATATGAAATTCTCTCTGTGTCCCTCTTTCAACTAACTTCTATCAATGTGTGATGCCATTTGAAATTGCTTGTTCGGTTTGATGATGTGGCACAAAGGCAAAACCATTCTTGCTGCCATTTTTTGGGAGGAAATTACATGAAAAATGGTTTAGGGAAAAAAATGGCAGCACAAATGGAGGACCACTAGGGCTGAAGCTTTTGCTGCCACTTTTCCGCAACAACTGAAGTCATTTTTTTTTTTGCATCATTGAACTAGCTCTAAAGGCGCATCCTTACTATGATATTTTGGATTCGATCTAAATTCCAGTCCATGCCCTTTCCTTGTAGCGACGGGCCAACCGTCTCATATTACTTTCGGCATAAAGATAGCGTAAGGTTAAAATCATAAAATGGAATCAAGAAGAAAAAGAAAAAGCCGATCCGAAAAGCGAAGTGGGCCTATTCAAAATGGGTAGACATGGAATCTGCTGAGCATGCACATAAGCAGGTAAGAATCGTGGATAATTGGATATGCACGAATCCACAAAAGTGTAGAAATGACTTGGAAAACAGTTTAGGTAGGACTACTATAAATAGTGGAAACGAGCTTGATCAAGCAAATTGAACCCCAAAACAAATACAACAACTAAAAAGACCACATGAATTTGCCATCTCTTGCAAATACGGCACCACAAGCTGACCGCCTTCAAAAAATAGGTGAGGACGCATTTGAACTCCTCGAGAAGGAGCTTTTAAAACAGAAGAAGAAGGCAATTCCACCAACTTTTGAAGGGGTACAATTTGTAGCATTTGGTCCAAATTTTGAAGGCTAGCTTCAATGGTTTCAGTACTCCTTTTTGTAATTTGTACAATATACATGTAAGCTAGTGACATGATGTAGCATATGATAGACTGCATGTGATCACAATACTGTCCTAAAAATGTAACTATACAAATAATAGAACTCGATCGGTATGCCTTCAGTACATTAACTTGATTATCATTGTAGTATTTGTTTTTATTTTCTTCAATTTACTTCAGTCTTCTATAACTTTTACTGATTCTTTTGCCACAATATATAGAGGTAGGAGGAGGATCTTATAAGGGCTCCCTTACATAAGCCTTATGTAAGGGATTTGTCGTTCAAGATTGAATTTCAATGATCCGAGACAATCCGAACCGTTAGATGTGTTTAAAACATGTTTTTAAGGTCGAACGTGAGGATTCGTAATTAAAAAATACCCAGTAGGGCTTGATCCAATCAGTTTTTTAAAAAACGCTATGTATAACGTTTTTATCGAAAAATGTTTGGATCAAGCCCTTTCGGGTATTTTTTTTTTTAGGAATCCTCACGGTAAACCTTAAAAACACATTCTAAACGCATCTAACGGTTCGGATTGTCGAAATTCAATCTGGAACGAAAAATCCCTTACATAAGCTATGTAAGGGAGCCCCTATAGGATCTTCCCCTATAGAGGTATATATGTCAAGATTACGACAATGATAAATCTCGACTTCGATAAATGTTTTCTACAAACTACAATGTTTTAACTTTGAAAATGATTGTTAAATCTGTCATTTGAAATGGAGTAATTTACAGCATGAAAGCGTAACAAATATAAAGCAATGGTGAATAATCAAAGATAAATAAAGCAATCTTGTGGATTAGATTTACTCCCTAGGCATGGAGGAGTTTATTGAATTAAAATTGAAACTTGGCAACTCTGAACTTGTGTTATGGTTTTCATGTAAAGAAACTTAAAAAAGAAACCAAACACGTGTGAGTTGCCAATTTAGATCTTATTTCTAGACATTTTTAAGTAGTCCAGTAGTCAATGCGAAACATATTCTCATACGTCTTAATTTCCTAATCTGGAAATCCTCTCACTTATTCTCATACGTATTCAAAGAGTCTCTCTCTCTCTCTCTCTCTCTCTCTCTCTCTCTCTCTCTCTCTCTCTCTCTCTCTCTCTCTCTCACACACACACACACACACACACACACACACTGACACAAAAGCACAGCAGTGGCAACCGCCTCTACCGTAGCCGCAGTCCCCCTCCTCGTCCGACTATACTATCAGGTTTTTATTCGTCCTTCGTTCTTCTATCTATCGTTCTATTAATTTATCTCAGTATCTCTATTTTTGTAGCATGCAGTTACCATGCATCTCGTTCTCGTTAACTTTGTACTTTCTCTAGATTTTATTACTATCTCCGCTCGTTCTTCTTTTTATTAATACTGTATAATTATGTAGAAGCAACTATCACAACTATCCTCTGTTAATATTTTCCAGTTCAAGTTGAAGATTAATCCCATGCAAAAACCAAAAAAATTGAACAAAGAAAACGTGCTAGTTATGGAATTAAACACAGTCGTTGATTGACATTGAAAATTGAACTTGTCTTGGCGTATTTAGATGATGGGCTAACAATAGAAAAGAAAAAAGATAAAAAAAAAAAAAAAAAAAAGATACTATCATTGTCAAATTTGGAAGGCTCTTATTTCGGATGAGTCGATCTAGTGTCTAACAAGTAAGGGTAACTCTGTAGTCCTATGACGGCGAACTCATACAAATATGCGGTAGATGTGTTGAATCTGGCCACCTAAAAGATTAATTCAAGGGTTTATGGAGGACAAGGCCCCGGGGTAGACGGTTGTGGGTTAAACGAATTTCATGTTGTCTTAAGTGATCAAAAGTTTTCCAAAAGAGGCTTCGGTTTCAAATCCGAAGAGTAACCAAATTGATGATGATTATTAAAAAAAAAAATTTACTTGATGATTAACTTGTCTTTGCCACTTAGTCAATTTCTCTAGAGGTTGCATAATATCCGAGAAATTAAGTTTTGATAATTATCCGAGCGAAAAAACCATGTATATATAGATAATAGTATAATTTAAACCTGCGACACATAACGTTTCTTATTTTTATGGACACACCACATGTAGTGGCTACCAAAAGAATTTCAAATCAAGTGCATTCACCTAATCATCATATCTAATATTTTTGATCAAAAAAATGGTGGGAGGGGGGCAACCAGCGTAGCAACTCCCCTTGGGCGTGACCATAGGGGCTCCCGACCCGCCCATGGAATGTCCGGTCCGGGCCATAACTACCGTCCATGAGGATAAGTCGTCACCACGGCACCACCTAGGTACAAGTGGGCATAAGTGTGTACCCCAATTATTCTTTGCCACTGACCAGACTCGAAACCAAGTCTCCCCTGAGAATATAAGACATCATGCCCACCAGGCTACCACCGTCGGCGGTATCATCATATCTAATTGGGAAGATGAAAAGAGAGAAGCCGTGTTATAGGAAAAAGGTTCTTGCAAGAAGAGCAACGCTAATTAAGCAACCTTTCATGCCTGGTTAAATGGTCATCATTGCTCCAGGTTTCAACAAATAAAGATTTTTTTTTTTCATTTTCAAAAAATAATTTAGTATTTGTTAAAGCCTGGAGTAAAAAGTGGAGTATGATAGTAGTATAGGGGCCTGTTTGGACAATGACCACCCTATTTTTATTTTTATTTTAAATTTTGTATTTTAAGGTTTTGCATTTTGGGTCTTTTTGAGAGTCAATGATCTAGAATGTTCTCTGTAAAAATACAATTTTCATTATAATCCAAAGAGCTATGATCTACAAGTGATCACGATGTAAACATAATTGGGTCCGAAACGCCCCCTCGCAACGTTATTAGGTAAATAAATAAATATGATCAGCACCGGCCCTGATAAAATCCAAGGTGCCTAGGCTTTAGGCCCCACAAAAAAAGTCTAATTTTAAGGGCCCCATGTGTAATAGTCATGTGTACATACATACCCATAAACAACCCACCAGCTCACCTTAACTTAAATGTAAATGCCCAATAAACAATCGATCAAAATAGACTCAATAAACACCCAATCAACGTAAGTCCCAAAACAACCCACACCTTAATTTAACTTGGAATGAGCCTAATGACTCGCTTCCTTTAATATAAGCTGAATTGTTTATGCTATTGTGTTTGTCCTCTCTTTACCTTTTTCCATGATTTTTTCTTTTCCTCTCCAACAATGATACATGTAGAACAAAAGTCTCCAATATATGGCTCCAACACACTCACATGGGGTGTGGAGCCCACACACATTGAGTGTGAAGTGTGTGTGGGCTCCACACACCATGTGAATGTATTGGAGCCATGTTAAAGCTGATTGTTATACATTTATCATTTTTGTTTTCCTCTTGCATAGATAGGACAGTAAGGGAGATGAGGGAATTAGGGAAAGTTTGGGACAAAATTATTCGTTGGATATATTGCTTGGGAGTAATGAGACCATCTTCAATAATTAATTTATAGTTTTAGACTCTTGATAATGAGATTATGTTGGGCATTTGCAGCTTTTTATTTCACGATGCCTTTTAAAAAGTATATGTCTAGGTCTAAAAAAAGGAAAAAAATAGATGAATTAGTTCAATCTCAAACAGGTTCACTCGATAAGTTTTTCGGTACTAAGAAACAAAATAAGAGTTCAAGCGTGGTTGAATATTCATAGAATGAAGAACAGATAGTAGAGATGGGGAATGAAGAACAATAAAATTTAGGGGAAGATACGAATGCCGGTGCAAAGAAAATTTGAATAAGTTTTATATTTTTTATATTTTATACCTATCTTAAGAATTTGTAAAGGATCCACTTTTTATTCTCGCTTTAAGCTCTTGAAAAGTCAAGGCCGGCCCTGAATATGGTACTGATGGACGCAATAAATGCAAGTTGCTGGTAAAATTCAAAATCAAGGAGATTTTTCAATTTCTGCCAGCATTTTGATTACCAATAAAAATCCAAAACCAAGATAGTGGTTCACAAAACTTTTGGTGTAAAGAAGGTCAATAATTCACCCTAACTTTTGACTCTTGAAGCAGCGGCTGACAATTCCTCACTAACAAAAAGGGGAACCAAACCAACCAAACCACATTAGGCTTTCCCTTGTCAATCTACCAATGACAAGATTGATTGGTTAAAAAGTGTGTATAAATAGGTTGAGGAGCACATGGTCATTTTGTTCTCTACAAGCCTCTGGGTTTTCAATTGATCTTTCTCATAATTATCTGAAACACTGCTAATTTCAGGGTCCAAAGCCACAATGGCCCTCGCAAGAAGATTTGATGAAGTGTTCAAGATTGTTTTCTTCGTGGGTCTAGCAGCTTTGGTCACTTGTGGCAGTGTTGATCTTGGGCCTACAGTTTTTGATGTTACCCAATATGGTGCTATTGGAGACAGCGAGTCCGATGGTGCATTGGTGAGTTAATTGTGAACGCAATGAAAATTCTTTTCGGTATCTGAAACATGTTATTTCAAAGTTAAGAACACAAAATAGAGACTCTGAATTTTATCAGAAATGCACTTCTATGGTTTCGATTCATTTCATTTATTACATGAATATTCATTAAATAAATCTAGGCCACATTTTAATTTTTGCGTCCCTGTTTTGTATGTACCATTTTGGTTATGTACGCCAAAATAGGCCTAATAAATTTTATCAAAATATTTTGTCACAAAGGAAGCAACATGCTATTACCCGGGTACGTGTCTAATTGGTTCTTCTAGCATGTTACACGAAACCGGGCATGCACCAAGTGGTTTTTGTTGAATGATTTAGAAGCTTTTTTCTCTAACAGACCTTATTTTTTCACTAGTATAAACCAATTTCTAAGAAAAACAAACAAAATGAACATAAATTTCCCCCATTCTTGCGATCATTGAAATGAAACTGAATGTGGATGTAGGCATTTATACAAGCATGGAATGCAGCATGTCAATCAAATGGGGCAGCGAAAGTTCTGATTCCCCCAGGGACATATATGGCAGGGGAAGTCTTCTTTGATGGACCATGCAAATGCTCAAAGCCTATAACTGTAGAAGTTCAAGGTACTATATTGGCTCAAACCGATCTCAGTGAATACCCGAACGGGCAGTGGTTTTCGATTGAAAACGTAGATGGTGTAGTAGTTACCGGTGGAGGAACTTTTAACGGCCGAGGAGAGGCTTCATGGCAGTATGATAATTGTGGTCGTCAGACCGTATGCAACTCTCCTCTCCCTCCTGTAAGTATTGAAAAACACACCCTTTTTTTGTTACTTTAAGATAAAATTGGAAAGATGCTTTCCAATTTTTGCTGAACATTTTTTTCCAAGTACCCCTGTTTTTTAAACAGTAACAAGACTTAGATTCTATGATCACATTTTGAATAACCAGTTGTCCCAAAAGTCTCCTATTGTATATGATGAGCCATCAAGATTCTGTCCGGACTATTTTCGGGCTCTTCCCAAGTCTGTTTTGATGACCGGAACCATAGATATTTATGACATCGTCGAGAATATTAGGTACGCCAAAATTCATATTAATTGGATATCACTTAATATGTTCTCGAAAAACTGGTTTTAGAAAATATTTCAACACCAGATAAAAATCCATTTTTCTAGAGATAAATTGTGTTTCGAAAATATATTTAATGGTGTTTGATTAACATGAATTTTAAAGTGCTTAATATTCTTGATGAAGTCTAAAATATCAACTGTATCATTGATACGGACCAGGGAATGGCCCGGAAATAATCCGGACATGATCGTTCAGTCCCTATAGGATCCTGATCCTATTGTAGTCTTTGACTCTTGGCGTATATTTTCTGCCCACATTAGTCCGTGTCCCAAAAAACTGTTATTCAAAACTGTTGTACGCAGTCACTATTCTTACCTATTTTTATGCATGGTGCAGTCCATTGGGTTTATGAACGTGAACAATTCTGTTATCGAAGGAATCCAGCTGGTGAATAGCAAAGGAATCAACATAAAAGTTACAGAATCTCACAACTTGACACTCCAAAACCTCAACATAACTGCGCCTCCCGACAGCCTGAACACCGACGGGATCCATATAAGCAAGTCTGATCACATCACCGTAAAAAGTTGTCACATTGCCACCGGTGACGATTGCATCTCTGAGGGTGAAGGCATTACCAATATTCTCATCTCCGCAAATAAATGTTCCCCAGGACTTGGCGCGCGTCCAATACTTCATTAGCTTAACAAATAAATTGGCAGTATATGGTTATAGATACATGTACGTGTATACCAGAAAATGTGATACTTATTCACTTTTTTCTATGTACAATTAGGAGAATTTCTAGTCTCGTGAGTATTCGAATCTACCTTGGCATATGAATCTACCAGGTCGTGATTGTTCACTACTCGGGTGTAGTGAGAGTGCTCACTACAGGCACCTCCAATCCAGTATGGAATTGCATTTGTCACATATAATGGTTAACTTCGTTACGGAATTTGCACATGAAATAATGTCGAGTTGAATGGTTCTTTCTTCTTAAAATTAAAACAATACTCCTAGTGAATTCCATTACTGAATGCAATGACCAAATTTCTTGCTTATTTTCCCGCACATACTCTCATGCACCGCCAAATGAGATTTTGCGATGAATTTAGGTATCATTTTTCAAATTTGTTTCTGTATAGTCGGTAGGGGTATACGATGATTGCAACGAGAGCGTCTCAATAACCAAGTTTGGTTATTGAATTAATCATCATTTTTTTTCATATCAGAAGCCTTATTTCGAACTAGTCAGTAAAAGGACAAAAAGATCTATTAGTTGGTTTTCAATTTTTTCAGAGAGAGATTGCTTGCGACAAATTCCTCAATTTCTTTTTATTTTCTATGTCGCATTTATTTGCTATCCACTCTGGCATTTGAATCTCTAAAAATAAACTACTTGTAAAATTAATTTTTTGATTTTTTTTGTACCGTCCAAAATATATTTGTAGTACTTCAGAATGATGCCAAAAAGTTCGAAAATTATTCTCGGAAGTACCCTGTTTTTTGAGGTCAATATGACACGATTTGATGTAAAAAAACAAACAAAATGAGGCAAAGGAGTATTTCATTTTCATTCCTATTTCCTTTCACTTTATTTTTCCTTTTACTACCAAATTGCAAAAACACATTGACATTTTAAAAAAGTAAACAAAGAGAAAAGTCATTAATTAAAAAAAAAAACCGGAGGAAAGGGGGTAGAAGCATAACCCAAGTTTTAGTGGGCTGGTTTGGGTATCTAGACCCAAATTTGTAAGCCCATAGCAAAGCCAGCAATATATCTTCTATAGCAATTTTGGACAGCTGGATTCAACTTTAGGGACCACATTGGCTCGGCCACGTAATAGTGCCCAAAAAAATTTCACAAATTTTTTCAGTAAAGGGCTTTCTTTTCTTGCTTCAATCAAGGCTGATCTATCTGGGGTTGCAAATGTCTTCAGCAGCTTGGTATTTTTCTTTTGGTGAGAAGTTGGGTGAAGACTGAAGAGTCTCTTTTGAGGTAATCCTTCCTCCATTCAAGTTATATAAGAATCTCAACAATGGGGGAGTAATCTTTGATACAAACATACCACCTGTAATTTGTTGTTCTCACCCGTGGATGTAGGCTTTGGGCTCGTAAATTTTAGGAGCATTTTGTTTGCTTTGTAGGTGTATGATGATTTGCCTCTTAGAATACAATACACATACATTTTGCTAGTTTTAACATATCGGTATTTGCTAGTAACCTGCATTTTCTGGTACTAAAATAGTTTCACTTTGTTGGAAATCTTCTTGTGATTTTACTCTTAACTGTGAGAGGTCTAGTTTTGTTTCCCAACATGTATACACTCTTGAGTCATTTAGAATTTTCTTTGCCAATGCAATTAACTTTTTTCTTTTTTGAAGCTATGCTGTGTACTTGTTAAAAATGGGGTTAATTACGCTGGGTTTTGTTACAGGGATATATCCTGTTACCTGTTCATTTCAAAAGGTTTGAGTTGATAAAAATTCTTTCTTGACAGACGATAATGCCTACATTTATGATTACCTATATAAGGTCTATTGGTGATATCGTATGGGGAACCCTCTTTTTTTCCTATTCTAATGGATATCTGGAACTCTGAATAGCATCAAATTGGGCAACCAATAACAAAATTACAAATGGAATGAATTAACCAAAACTTGTCCAGTTCAAATACTAAAAATGATTAAATCTGACCGTGGCCTATCAGTATTAAGGTTGAGCCAAGGCTGTATGAATTTAGTGTAGCTGTTGTGCCAAGTGTGCTGTGACTGAAAATGCCCACCCAGGATCCCATAATTTGATTAGATTGTTCACTTTGTTAAGCTCGTCTAGCATGTCACAAAATTAGGACGGTGTAGCTACATCATCGGAGAACATTTGTCTTGAAAACAAATCGGTGCACATTTGTCTTCAAAATATTGGACGGATAGTTGTATTATGTGAATATGTCCTATATCTTCACTTTGATTTCTAACTTGAGTTCTAAATTTGTGATGAAAGATCTTGGTACTTTGAGCTACTTTCTTGGTACTGAGGTTCTCAACCATGGGGATTTTCTTATTCCAGGCCAAGTATGCCACTAACCTATTGATTTAAGTAGGGATGCTAGATTGTAAACCTAGTCCATCACCATCTTCAACTAAACATGATGTTTTTTTAATCCTAATCTTGATTTTTCTGATGTTCAGTGGTTTAGAATAGTGGTTGGCTCTCTTCAATATCTCACACTTACCAAACTGAGATAAATCCTCACTTTTACAGCTAATTGTTACCATAGATAGCTTCTGTTTGTTACCAAAACAAGTTATAAAAAGGGCATGCCCCCCAACCTATTGAATTCACAAGCCTCTTGGCTATCAATTTCTTTTGATCAGAAACAAAAAAACAGTACTCTAAATCCCGAGTTTCAATCAGCCCAATGGCCCTTGCAAGAATCTTTCTATTCACATTTGTTTTCTTGGTTTTGGCTTTGCTTTGCTTTCCTCTGCCACCGAAGGTGCCTCCCACCGCCCTCCTCGTCATGGCTCTAAACCCCGCCGCCATTCCTTGAAGTCCCACCACGACCATTCCAAGAAGGGGCCTCGCCGCCCTATATTGAAAGGGCCTCGCCGCCATGGGGTCAAGTCCCACCGCTCCCGCCCTGGGTTAAAATCCCCACCTTCCCTCGCAAGCCCCCTTCCTGTCCCTGCCTTGAAAGCCCCCCTTCCTCTTCCTCCGCCTCTCTTTATAGGATCAGTTGTAGATGCTAGAACATATGGTGCTACTCCTGATGGCCAGAGTAACAGTAAAGCGGTGCGTTTCAACACGAAAAGTGGTTTTTACAGATATTTTTACTGCATGCATGCATGAATAGACATGAGTTTTTTTGTTTCACTCATCTAAATTTATCGATCTTATCATACTACAAATCATAAGCATTCAACCAAGTCATGCAATAATACTACTGTGACAAAATATGGCAAAAATATGGCATTTTGTTGTTTTAATCGTGTCTGTGGTGTGTGCATGCAGGCATTTACTCAGGCATGGAATTTTGCTTGTGCATCGAACGGGCCATCAAAGCTTCTTATTCCCCCAGGGCAATACTACGCCGGGGAGATCTTTTTCGAAGGGCCATGCAAAAATCCTATGACCGTCGAATTTCAAGGAACCATTTTGGCAGATCCAAATCCCGATGGGCAGACATACCAACAAAATGAAGGCATATTGTTCGAAGATATCGAAGGTTTGACAGTTTATGGCGGAGGAACCTATGATGGCCAAGGTGGAGTGCAATCGTGGAAGAATGGACACTCAGGACTTATGCCTATCGTAAGTTCCTACTTCTTAACTTCTAAATTGATGCAGCTTCTGAGAGGCAGCCTGTCTCTCAGAAGCTGCGAGGCATTTTGGGTTCTCACGTATCCTCAGCTGCAAATGGTAATATATTGTTCATATGCCATTTGATGCAGTCGATTAAGTTCCAGAAAGTAAGGAATGGGGCTGTAAGGGACATCAATCTGGTGAACAGCAAAGGATTTCATATGACAATTACTAGCTGCACCAACTTCTTGGCAGAACGCCTCAAGATAACAGCTCCAGCTGATAGCCCAAGAACAGATGGCATCCACATTAGTCGTTCAACCGGGGTCCAGGTGTTAAACTCCGTCATTGGAACCGGTGACGACTGTATTTCAATCGGCGAAGGGTCTACCGACGTGAAAGTGATTGGTATTACTTGTGGTCCAGGACATGGCTTCAGGTACTAGTCTCCTAATAAAAATTATTGTCTAAATTGATTTATATTTAATTGCTTTGCATTTTGTGTTAATTTTATTTTGTTTCGATTTTTGCCAGCATTGGAAGCCTCGGAAAGACGCCCCAAGACCAAAGTGTGAAAGGGGTTTATGTAGCCCACTCTACATTGTCAAACACGCAGAATGGTTTGAGGATCAAAACTTTCCACGAATCACCCCGTATCGAAGCTTCCGCAATCACTTTCGAAGATATAACCATGATAGATGTTAAAAATCCGATCTTCATTGATCAGCATTATCAGTCTCAGGAGAACCAAGGGGTAAATAATTAGTTTCATTTAAATTTATACCACTTCATATGTTACAATCTTTTTTTTTTTTTTGTCAATTTTCATTGCATGAATATCACACTAACTTTGCTATTGATTAAATTTCTGGGCAGGCATCATTGGTGAAGATCAGCGATGTTCATTATAGGAACGTTAGGGGTACCACGGTTTCCAATGTTGCGGTTGATCTTGAGTGCAGCAGTGCAATCCCTTGTGAAGGCATTGAGCTGGCTGACATCGATCTCGCCCTCAGTCCCAACGCTCCGAAGAAGTTTCCACTTTCCGCGACTTGCAGCAATGCTAAAACATTCAGCAGGGGGAAGCAAAATCCCCCGGCTTGCCGATAGATTTTCTCATTCAATGAAACAATGTACTGTTCGTACTGTTTCTTTCGATGTAAACCGGAAGAATTTGTGCAATGTTAGGTAGAAAATTAGAAATGATGTTGGCTTTTGATTCTAGTGTAGAATGTAACACTATTAAGAATTCCAGATTCTTTCTTTTCAATGAAATATGTACCATTCTTTCATTTTATTCTGGTTCAACATTTTTTTTCCTTTTTTTTCCCCCCGAAGATGAGCTATTTGTGTCCATGTATTGCCTTAATTGTCTGACTGCAAATTATATTAGCCCCAATTTCTTATAGTTGGCTTTAGACCTCAAAAAAATCTTGAACCGCTAGGCCATAAGAATACCAAATACGAAAAATACGAATTACTTACAAAATGCACAAGATATCAATTAAAAATAATATTCAAGATATCACTTTGATAAAACCGATATTGATTACGCCAAATTTATGCAGTCATGACAATCCGTAATGCATGTAGGCAAAACGTGAGCGAAAGTACGAGTTTGAAAAATATCCTTGAAAATACCTGTATCCGAGCTATAGTGTAATTTGAAAAAATTTGTCACCCACATTCTTTCTAATGACAAATTCATCATGAATAACGCTATCCCACCCGTGGCGGGTGGAAGCAATGCAATTAAACGTAATAATTCCAATCAATTTGAAGATTGAGGCTAGCTCACCCGTGGAGGGTGGCAAGCTGGATAGGATTGTTGTCCGTAATAAACAAACAAACAATAATATTGGTTTTCCAATGTGGGATAGAGGATATATCCAACGAACTCGCCTCGGCAAAGAAATCGAGAAGCAAAATTGGAGTACCATATATATATAGGATAATATGAAAAGCTTCCAATCATTATACATCAAGTTTGCGGTTATCAAATGATAAAGCTGCCTTGATTGTCTCTGTGACTATCGTTCCAATTCTTAACGAATAAAGATCATATTTCGATTTTTTTTTTCTGGATCAAGTTTAGGCTCTTTTGTAATTAATAATGGGCTTTTTTTGTTTTAGATTGGGCCACAATGGTTTAGGCCTTTTTATAACTAATATTGGATCTTTTCTTATTTGGGTAAAAAGAGTCATACTCTAGCCCATTTTCAAAAAATATTGGAATGCCTAAAAAATTAGCCCTTATTGGAGTGCCCTAAGTTCAGATCTCTTGGGCCTAGGCCTGGGCCGACCCTGACCAAAAAAAGAAATGAGATAGTATACATCATTCTTCGTAACGTTTTTGAGTAAAAACTTCCTAATGTTTTTTCCTCTCCTAAAACACACAATTCTATAATTTTCCCTTTTTCCGTTCGACGGTCATGGCTTCTGGCCAACTTACGCACATATTAATTATTAACCTCTCTTTCCAGTCCGGTCAAAAGTAAAAGATAGTCCATATATAGGGTAATTAACTTTTGGGGTGATGCATGCCCAACTCCACACTCCTTCTGACAAAAGCACGAAGAAGTCAATTCCCACCAGACATGTTCTCTCTCTCTCTCTGCTACATGGATACAATTTCTCTCTCATCAACTCCCCAAATCGTATGAAAATGTCTAAATCTCCGGGTATCCTATGAAAATGACTAAACTTAAACCCTAGGGTACCCTATGAAAGTGTCTAAACCAGTAAAACCCTATAATAGGAAAGTGCACCACAAACCCTAAACTCTAGGGTACCCTATGAAAGTGTCTAAACCACTAAAACCCTATAATAGAAAAGTGCACCACAAACCTAAACCCTAGGGTACCCTATGAAAGTGCCTAAATCTAAATCCTAGGGTACCCTATGAAAGTGCCTAAAATTCTAGGGTACCCTATGAAAATGCATAAACCACTAAAACCCTATAATACGAAAGTGCACTATGAACCTAAACCCTAAAAAAAATGACTTACATTAGTGGTGATTAAAAAAGAGTGACTTACCTTAATGATAATTAGATACTCCCTCCGTCCCAATTTGCTCATCCCTTTTGGGGAAGTGGGTTTTTAAGGGATGTGAAAACTTTGTATTGTCTTTTCTGGTTTGCCCCTAAATCCAGTCAAAATTACTGTGGTCAATTTGTGAGGCTAATTTTTTATATGAAACTCAAAACATATGCAATATGGATCTTGTTTGATAGTTATAAATTAGTTTTATTATACAGAGTTTTTAAAATCATAAGAACCGTTATAAAATACAGTAAAAGATAATGGCCAAACAAATTGAGATGAAAAAGTACTTTTTAAGGGTAAAACTGGAAAGTCACCCTGTTTTGATTGATATTTTTAGAAATTGGACAAATATTTTGGGACATTCCAAAATGAAAAAAAGACCAACAATTTGAGACGGAATGAATACTTTTTTTCTATTCTAGACCTAGTGGTAAAAGTCTGCCATATATATCCATTCATGGCCAAACTGTTGCCTCGGTTGTACGCTCAAGGACTAATGGTGAGATTTTGGTGCCGTGATGACATTTGGGCGACAGATGAGCTTCAACTAGGGATAAGCCTTTCAAGTTTCAAGTGGATAAAATTTCATTTCGATTTGAATTTTCCAAATGGAAGAAGTACAGATGCTGCTTCTTGAGAGAAGCATATTCAGATATTCTTGCTAGCTGTAGCAGCCCAGGTGAGATCAGGAGAAGACAAGTAGCCTCATTCCTTTCTAAATGTGGGGATCTTCTTTTTGGTCAACTTGACTGCCATTTCACCAACCTCGGGCGAGATTTACAAGTGGAGTGGTAAATATCATGCACTTTTATGCATTTGATTGAGATTTAAAACTCATAAATTTCACTAACTACAACTAACAATATTAACTTTTACCGATAGAAAAACAAATGTCGGGAGATATTTTCATTTTTTAGGGTCCTAAATAAGAGTTGAAATCATCCAATTTTCATGTCACTCCCCATTTTAATATTTTCATTTTTACAATAATTACACTTTTCTCTTGTTTTTTCTATTGTAACGTTACTTCTTTGAGTCAAATACTATGACTTTTTGAATATCAAAAAAGCAAAAAACTTGCTTTTGTAGATTGGCCAAAATAGGCTCAAACGGTTCCGTCAACTACGGCCACCCCACGAGAAAATCAACAGTGATACATGTACAACGAAAGTGTCTAACTTGGCTCCAACACACTCACATGGTGTGTGGAGCCCACACGCATTTCACACTCAAGCTGTGTGTGGGCTCCACACACCATGTAAGTGTGTTGGAGCCAAATTGAACACTTTTATTGTACATGTATCACTGTTGTTTGCGAGACAATACACACCTCTCGCTTATTTCTGTTTACAGTGCCGTAAATTATCATTAATTGTTAACCTTATCCTTGCAACATGTGTCGTACGTGGGCATGTCCTTTTTATCATCCCGGGAGTTGAAGATGAATTTGATCATGGTGATTGTGGACAAAATGGAGTTGAAATTGACTTAGGAGGGACAACGTACACTTGGCAACGGAGGAAAGTTACTGGGAACATACATTTTTTGAAGTTTGGTGAGTCTTTACTGTGGCAATAGTACAAATCACTTTTGAAATTTGGTGAGTCTTTGTGGGGAAATAGTAAAAATCACTTTTGCGACGGCATTTGCCTAATACGTGTTCATACCAAAGATAGTAGCCTCCATGGATGGAGTCAGTAGAAGCGGTCATCCTGTAAAAAAAAAACCACTAGTATTATATAGGAAAAAAAATTCTTCTAATTTACATAGGCTCGCCCTTACACAGTAAAATTTCTGACCCCATCCATGGTATCCTCCTTATATCAAAACCAATTTTCTATCACTAATTAACCGATCCCCTCCTACGCCTAGCATTTTGAATATCATACCTTACTCAAACTCGCAAGTGGTGGTTATCTCATGCGGTACAGTTCTTGGATACTACATCCTGTGATCAAGTCACATTCTCCCTCCCAAGTAATAGATTAGGAATAACGAATGACATAAAAAAAAATCATACTCAAACTCTAACCAATGGTGCTATGGCTTTGGTTGGGTGGGTGGGACCAAGGTCCTGTCCAGTACTTCAAAACTCAAATCCTGTCCAGTACAAAAGGCCACCCATCTTGGGTCCACAATAGCGATTGGATTTTCTTATTTTGTAAAACTCGTCGAGTATTGTGTCCATGTAAAAAAATAGTTTAATCGAACATCGACTGTTATAGGAACATAGAAGATTTGTGTAATAAAAAACATATGAAAAAATATGTGAAACTAAAATTGGAAGCACACAAATCTATTTTGTTCATAAAATGTCCAATCAAATTGATTTTACCGTGAATATTGTAAGTGACGATCTTTATAAAATTACTGTTCGGATCATTCTTATGGGCTCGAGATAGACCTACAAAAAAGTCCAAAATTGATCGGAATAGATGTAAGAAGAGGACCTTGGTCCGGGTGGGTGGTGTAGGAGAGGATAGTTCTATGCAGTAATCACGCTCTTAGCCTAAATATATTTTGTCTTTTTGACCGGGGCGTTTAGGTTGTGTCTCTTCATTTTTAATAGATTCGTGTCAATTTTTAGAATTAATTAATAGTTGATCTCGACAAAAAAAATCAAGAAAACATAAAAATGTACTAAAGACAAAAATGACCACCTTCTTGTCTAATACTCCTATTAACTTTTTAAATTTAAATCTATATTCTCAATTTTTTTTTCTGATTCCCTGGGACGTGACAGAGAAATTATGACGATTTTTTTTATAAAATATAGCTGAAATTAAATAATACCCGGACTATTTTGAGAAATTAATTTATTTAGTCCAAAACCACTGATTTATGTATGAGTGTATTTTCTTTCTTCGGTTTCGGATTGGGGATTTGGGTTTTGAGTGAAGAGAGAAATAAAAATAATAATTTAGAATAGGGGTAATAATTAGAGAGAGATGGAGAGAGAAGTGAGAATAAAAATTAATAATAAAATTAATAATTAACTGAAAATATAAATAATAATCAAATAATAATTTAAAAATCGGGTCTTCAGCCCTGTGGTGCCTCTAACAACCGAACTCCAACTCAAAACTAAAAAAAAAATTACCTATAAAATGCGAAGAAAAAATATCTCTGTCATACGGCGTTTGTGTGGCCTTCCCTGAACTTATATATCTCTCTCTCCCCCTCCCCCTCTCTTTCTCTCTCTAGATTATCTCTTCACCATCTTCGTCCCCACTCATCGATTGCTAACCCTTCACATATATTGCCAAATAATTTTCCTCAAATTGAAGTGGCAGAAGACAATCATTGCTCTTTCTCCGCTCAAAGCCGAATCCGCATCTTTTGAATTCTCCTCGACGGTTGTATATGTACTGTTGGTTCGAATCAACGAACTTTCAATCCGTATTTTTACTGTTTTCGTTGTTGTGCAATGCTTAGTTCGTTTCAATGAGATTGCTCTGTTCCAATGCGTCGTAATAAGGATGGCTTCTGCTCCTTCAATGTCAGGTGCGTCTCAATTTCCGTCTCCAATTCTGTTTTTTTGAATCCAAAAATCTTGATACTTACGTAGTTGGTTTGTTTTTGCGGCAGTTTCTGTGGAATGTGTGAACATATGCAAGTTTTCGATAGGGGATGGGAGTGGTAGATACGACTGTAGTGCCCTATCTTGCGCGTGGAAGGCTCCGAGGGCTTTGACTGGGTTTCTTGCAAGCACTGCACATTCTCCTCAGTATAATGGACCAACTGGGAGAAGGAATCGCTTCAAATCTGTAAGTTCACTAGGCTCCTTTCACTTGTCAAGAACTTAGTGCAGGAAATTATTCATTAGATAATTATAGTGAAGTGAAGCGAAGCATATACGTTCATTTGATACAACAAATTTAAGATAAAGGTGAAAAGTATTAGTTTAATTATGTAGAAACTAGTGGAGGAACAAGTTTCCGGCAAAATTTGTGTTTTTTGCAGGACAAGTTTTGAAGGAAAGCTAACTGAACACATTAAAATGCCAGAAATTTGAGCATTCTCATAATTTCTTTTCCTTTCCCTGCAACTGAACGGGGCCAAATGTTCCTTATGTTATAATTCTATATCTTGATGACTTTAACTTAAGTTTGTTAAATTCCTTATGTTCTTTAACCTTGTGTACCTTGTAAAGGAAAAAAGCTTTCATAGTTAAGGGCTAAAGCTATTGCTTTTTCCGGGTTTTACATAGAGTTGCTTTTAAAGCAGTATTGGTTTGTTTAGATGTTTGGATTTTAAATTGGCGGAAGTGAGTTGAGTGTTAATGAACGGTCTCGTCAGTAATATCTAAATAGACAATTCGAGCTAATTGACTATGTCAGAAACTGGTTTTCTGGTACCCTGATATAGCCTCTAGGTACTCTGGGATCAGTTTTTATGTCCTACTATTTTGCTTTCTTCTTGTTCCATCTCGTATTTTTATTTGTTCTTAGTTTTCCTGATTATGCAGCTTCACACTACTTTGGAATTTTTGTGAGTACAAGATTTTGAATTAAATTTGTAGTTAACAGAGAGCAAGGAAAGATTTGGTTTACCAAGGATGAATATGAGGGAATAAATACCTATCAATGACCAAACTCCCATTTTCTGATAGTATTTCTAACCTTTCAGATTTGGGTTCTATTTTCTGCTAAATTAGTTGGTTTGACAAACATGTATTACAACTTAATCACTTTACTTGGGCCAGAGATGTGAAGCATCTCATATGGGGAGCTGGTACTGCACTGAAGCTTCTGAGTTTGCACTTCCAGGAAGACTCCTTAGATCAAGTTTGTTTCATAGCGGTTGTAGAAAATGGAGAATTTGTTGTTCTTCTCCATCTTCTTCAGTATCCTATGATGAGGTTTCTCCTGAAAGATTATGGGAGGTAAGAGAACTGTTGCTGCACTGTTACTTTTTTTTAATCTCGTTCTTTATAGTACATGCATGTCTCTTGTATGTTTCACGACTCAATAGTTTCTGTTGTGATTCTACCTTACCATAGTATGCGCAAGGTCATTATTTCAGAGCCCGATCGATGTAAATTTTCGATATGGTCCCTATAAATGTTGTAATGGTTTGCTACTGGCCCATAGTAGACTCTAATTTTGACAGATTATCTACAAACAAGTTGTCAGTGTTGCTAATTTGCCACAGTGCTCGATAATTCTTAGTAGGCTTGCCTTTATGCATGCACCCATCTTTACCTTTAATCGCACTGCCACTTATCTTCGAGGTGATTCTAGCGCAACCAATGCTGTTTCATTGGTGCTTTCGGTGGTGAAATGGTAAATTGTATACCAAACAAAATGAGACTTAAGTCCCAATCAATCGGAGCCAGCTACATGGTTCTGTTGGGTGTAATGTAAATTGTACAACATGAGAAAAATAAGAGAAGTTGAATGAAGGGATTGTGTGGAATCCTCCGTTACTTTCGTAACAGTTGTGCTTTGCTTATTGGTTCTAGTCTTGAGTGGAAAATAAGGAATGAACAAGCCTTTTCTCAACCAAACTTGGTGTAGGTTTCCTAGGGACCACCTTACTCAAGTGAAGTGGGAACTGTCTTGATTTGCGAACCACTTGCCAAGATTCCCAGATGTTGCAGATTTTGTACCTTACTGCATTGAGGGAGGAATATTACTGGAATTTGATAGTTCTGGAGTTCAGAGATAGGGATCGGGGAAGGAAGCAAGAGAATCATTGTTCTATACCATTCAGTCAACTGATAAGTGGGGTGGCTAACAGAACAGGGGAAATTTTTTTGTTTACTGTCATATTGGAATTTGATGAAGGGATAGAATTTCAAGAAAACCGAGATTGAATTTGTATTCAATCGATAGCTCCTTTCATTTTTTTATTATAAAAATTTTGTGGTTATTGAGTAGGACAGCTGTTAAAAAAGGAATGTGTTGTAACTTGTAGAAGAAAGTATTTTGATAGTTGGTGCAAGTAATCTTCACCTTGTGATGTTCTTATCCCTTTCATTATGGATAAGTTCTATTTCTCTTATAAAATAAGTGGAGACTTCATGCGGGTTGTCTTTTCATCACAGATGGAACATTGAGAGTGTGTATGAGTGGTGGAAGTGCAACAAGTGCCATGCAATGTTAATTACTTCTATTTTTTTTATTGCCTCAGGATCTTAAACAAACTATTTCATATCTTCCAGCTAAAGAGTTGGAATTGGTGCGCAAGGCTCTGAATGTAAGTCTCCTGTATTATTTCCTGTCTGAACTATTCTTTGTTCTCCCTTCATCAACTTCTATTAATGACATTGTAGTGGCTGACCACATATTGGCTTGTTCTAATAGAGTGAGATAGAGAGAGGGCACCATTTTTTGTGAACTGTTCTTCTTGGGGGATGGTTGATTTCTCAACGTCATTGGTTTTGGGGTTTTACAGCTAGCTTTTGAGGCACATGCTGGTCAGAAAAGACGCAGTGGAGAGCCCTTTATCATACACCCTTTTGAAGTTGCACGTATTCTGGGAGACCTGGTGAGTTGCAAAGTTCTGAAGCATTCTTCTTTTTAACAAAGTATTTATCTGGGTCAGCATCTCGATTATCTGTCTTTGTTGTGATCAGCAACTTTATTTACAACAAACTACTTTTCTAGGAGTTAGATTGGGAGTCAATTGCTGCCGGTTTGTTACATGATACAGTTGAGGATACGAATGTTGTTACTTTTGAAAGAATAGAGAAGGAATTCGGTCCTATCGTCCGCCGCATTGTAGAAGGAGAGACTAAGGTCCTTTTCGTCTTTTATGTTTCTGTTCTCTTCTAGTCATTTGTGTAAGTTCGAGTAGTTTTGGTTCGGATATGAATTAAATGATTAATTTACCGGTAATCTAGGTGTCCAAACTTGGAAAACTCAAGTGTAAGAGCGAAAACGATTCAGTACAAGACGTTAAAGCTGATGACCTCCGGCAGATGTTTCTAGCGATGACAGAGGAGGTGACACTTGTTATATTCATCAATCATCATGTTAACATGTTGAATGCCCCTACCAACTACCAACCATTACTTTTCAGGTCCGTGTTATAATTGTCAAATTAGCTGACAGATTGCATAATATGCGCACTCTTTCACATATGCCTCAGCATAAGCAGGTGGATAAATGTTTGACTTGGTATTGAATAGTTTGATTTTCAATTGAATCGGCTAACACGATTCATGGTGTATTACTAACATGATTGATTGTGTTCAGACCAGCATTGCGAAAGAGACCCTACAAGTATTTGCTCCTCTAGCAAAACTTCTAGGGATGTACCAAATTAAGGTATTCCCATCTGCTTCAGTTGATAATCTTACTCTTCTACTTTGAATTCCAACAATCATTCTGTCCTTTGAATTCCAAGAAACGTCTGTACTTTCATGCTGCCTAAAGATCGATACATTCACACTGAACAAAGTTTTTTAAATTTATTTTTGGTATAGATCTTCCTTGGCACTTTTTCTTTTATGTTTCATTTGCTTGTAAGTTCCTCTTCCCACATCCTGGAACTATTTTACCATTGAACATTAATACTCCTAAGAATTACATTTGGTGCGCACTTTCCGAAACACTGTACATTTTCATTCCAATACAAAAAAAATTGTGACCCAAAGCGATCCCCCTAAGTTATTCCAAAAGAGTAACTTATTAAGGTAAAACCGGGAGAGCATGAAATTTTGGGGACAGCAATTGTAAAAGAATCCATATCATTATGCTCTTAGAATATGTTTCGTCTGCATAATTTAAGAAATAATTAGTTTCACTAGATGTTCATCGCTTGGAAGAGTAAGCTTTAATTCTGTTATCTATAGAAGCCTACCTACCCCAAGCGTACCACAACTTAGGCATGTGGCGTCCCAAATTATCGTACTTGTACAGTCCATGTTCCAGATGAATTAGTTCTGGAATTTAAGTTAAGATGTGAAAAACCCCGATTCCCTTTTATTTTCTGATTGAATTTTCACCCTTTGAATTTTTTCCTGCATGACCAAGCTTGCCTCGTTTCTTATTGTCGTGTAACATTACAACATTGTATTAGCTATTTGTTGTGTTTTGGGGAGGTGTCATAGGTTCTGGAATCAGCTTATCAAAATGAATGTTGTGATATGCCAGCTGCCACGTACGGGCCATTGGCTATCTAAAGCCGTGAAGAGCCAAATTTTACCTTGAGATATGTAATTGATCATGCCTTATCTCACCATCGTGCTTCATTTGATGACTTCAAAAATACGGTCCTGTTGTATGATCGATAAAATAGAACGCTCTTTTTATTAGTATTTATTTTATGCCGATCAAAAAAAATTAGTAGTATTTATTTTACGAGGTTTAATACCACTAAGTCACTAACTCTCACTGCTGATTTTTGTAATCCTCTGCACGTGTTACGGTTTTTGGACAATATGCATCCCTCCGTTAAGTTGGTACTGATTGTCTTGGCAGTAAATACCATTTATGTCCTTGTAAAATTTATTTAATTATTTTAAGATGGGGGGAAATGGATAACAAAGCAAATGGGTTAAGTAGTTTGTTTCAGGGCCTTAGACCTACCCTCAACCAACCACTTTTCCAGGGGATGCAATTTTCATACCCTAACAATAACATAATGCTTACCTTAAGCTATGCAGGAAGGTCTATAATTGTCATAGTCCTTAGGCTAGGTCCGAGTAATTTTTGCCATTTTACGGAATTGATGCTGTTACATGTGTCTTTATACCCAGATATATGTTGCTAATATACTATTTTTTTCTTGTAGTCGGAACTTGAAAATTTATCCTTTATGTACACCAATGCTCAAGACTATGCAGAAGTCATGAGTAGAGTTGCAGAACTCAACAAGGAGCATGAGAAGGAACTCATAGAGGTAGACTTCTATTTTTGGTGTTGAAATATTCGGATGAAGTTTTGAAATGACCAATCACCTGTTTATTATCATCGCATCACATATCAGAAGTATGATGATTGATGAGATGAGTAGTCTAAAATTTAGTGGCTGGAGTGCTCTAAACTCTAAAGTCTTTACATTTTAATCAAATTCAATACTGGTTCTAAGAATCTGGTCTACTGATCAGTCCCTTCTCCTTGTATTAGGCAAACAAAATTTTGATGAAGAAGATTGAGGATGATCAATTCTTAGACCTTGTGAGTGTGAAAACTGAAGTTCGATCTGCGTGTAAGGAGCCTTACAGGTAACACCATGAACTTCATTTTTTTGGTCTTGAATTTCAGTGGCGATGCTGTAATCTCACCACTATTTGTTCATATTGAAAGATAACTTGCTTGTTCTTTTAAATTTCTCTTTACCAATACCATCCCTGATTTTGTTCATGAAGTAGTTGGAATTTATAGTCATCATAATGATTTGGATAAGAAAGAACTTTTTTGACACCTGGTTCTGTTTTTTTATTTTTTATTTTTTATTTTATTGTTGATTCTGTTGAATGGATGCACATACTTCTTTCCATTTACAGGTACTGTCATACTACAGTGAGGTCTTTCCATACCATCTGACTGTCTTTTTTCCCTCTATACTGTTTATACATTTATATATCAGTATGTTATATCTATTCTCATAAATTACTGGGTCCCTGTAGACTTTGATGCCCAGCTGAGCTCATTAAATCGCATTTCATCCCCATGCTTTCCTTATAGGCGTGATGTACTTGTATATCGATATGTATGTCTATTTTATGTTTATGTTGTAGCCCAATATTAACGCTCAAAATGTTACAGCTTTTCGAGCAAATTTTTCTCCTCTTAAATGTTTTGTTGGTTTCATATTATAGCTTTATGGAACATCACCTGTGCGACTGTTGAGTTGAATTTCCCTTGACAGGTTATCTTATGCTAATTTTGTGGTTAAATTTCAGTATCTACAGAGCTGTACAGAAATCTGAAGGTTCAATAAGTGAAGTCAACCAAGTTGCACAGGTTTGCTATAATAATATCCTTGTAAACATTTGGTTGTAAAATTCGCATAACATTTCTTGTTTGCTTCAATACTTACTTTCGTTTGCTTGGATTGTAAGCTTCGGATCATTATAAAACCAAAGCCATGCGTTGGAGTCGGGCCTTTGTGTAGTGCTCAGCAGGTTGATTCTTACTCATTGCCAAGTAATTGGCCATGGTTGTGTAAATTACATACAAAATATGATGGTATTGATCATTTCTCTCTCGCTCTCATAAATGTGCCTTTATCAGGTCTGTTACCACGTCCTCGGGCTAGTTCATGGAATTTGGACCCCTATACCTCGATCTGTATGTAACTTGCTTTTCCTTTGTCCTGAGAATCTGAATTCATGTTTTATTTTGTTAATAACCACTATCAATTATTGGTCAATTGTCTGTCACAGATGAAAGATTATATTGCAACTCCAAAACCTAATGGTTATCAGAGTCTTCATACGACAGTAATTCCATTTCTTTACGAGAGCATGTTTCGGCTGGAAGTTCAGGTTTGGTTCTTAATCTTCAATTGTGTTCCCATTATACAATCTCCCTCCTTTGAATGCTGTTTAGTGTCATATCCTTGTTATTGGTCACTACGTGAGTATCGATTATGATATTGTCATATCCTTGTCATGGGATGCAGTAGTAAAAACCTATGTTGATCGGCTAGCAATTCCCTTCTGGTATTAAGTTATATTTGTTCTTTCTATGGTTGACACTTGACAGATAAGAACTGAAGAGATGGATCTGATAGCAGAGAGAGGCATTGCTACTCATTATAGTGGGAAGGGTTTGGTTAACGGTTTAGTTGGTCATGTAATTCCCATTGGTAGAAGTCTAAGAGGGAAAGTAGTAAGTCTTAACAATGCAAGCACTGCCCTGAGGGTATTTTTCTTTCATCCTTGCTAATTTAACAGTTCTCCTTGAAGGAATTTCCTGATAACGTTTCTCAAATATCTGACTTCCTTTCCTTCCAGATTGGCTGGCTCAATGCAATTAGGGAATGGCAAGAGGAATTCGTTGGAAACATGAGTTCCAGAGAATTTGTGGACACTGTTACCAGAGATCTTTTAGGTAGCCGTGTCTTCGTGTTTACTCCAAAGGGAGAGGTAAGAGGATTGATTGTTACAAATAAAAAAATGTTCTGCTGCATGATGTCTTAACGGTCTCTTTCACATTGCATGCAGATTAAAAATCTTCCCAAGGGGGCAACTGCCATTGACTATGCTTACATGATACACACTGAAATTGGCAACAAAATGGTTGCTGCAAAGGTATTCTTCGTAACTTTAACTTTGGACTTGTCGTTCTTAGCATTCCACAGCTCACTGCCTGATTTCTTATTTGTTTGCAGGTCAATGGTATCCTTGTCTGTCCCTCTCATGTACTTGCAAATGCTGAAGTTGTTGAGATAAAAACCTATGATGTGAGTTGATCTCTGTCCCTTTTTTCTGTTTTTTTGGGTATTGTCTCCTATTTCTTCACCTTCAAGCAAGCGAACATGTAGATGATGTGGACCATGTGGTGATATTTTTATGACTTTGGTTTTTTTCCCATCCCAGAGTTACTTGAAAATTACGTTTTACATGTTGAGAAATTATTGTACTAATGTCATTTTAACTCCGATGCTGAAGATGTTTCATGAGACTCGTGATTCTATTGACCTGCTTAACCCAAAAGTAAGTCCCTTTCGGTTTAATATTTTACGGTTGAGATGTCTCCACAGTGGAGGACTGTATGGTCGGATTAAAAAGCAATATAGGGACAGGAGTTCTAAAACATAGATAATTTGAATTACCGAGAGAAAATGTAGGTCCTTATTACTGTAGACGGTGAAGTGGCATGTCAGAGATCTTTGAAGCAATAATAGCACGACGAAGAAAACAACATATGCCCTTATCTGGGGGCCATATTCCTGTATTCCAAATGTTCCTTAATTCATACATGTAGGTTACAAGCTGTGAGAAAATCTTGAGGAACTTCTGGTTCAGCAAGAAGGAAATGTGCCAGCGAGGTGGTCATGGTGTTTTCCCCATCTCTGGTGATAGTTAGCATACTTTGTTCTTCTTGTGAACTCGTTTAAGGGAGTTGGCATCTACTATGAATCTGCTTCTGAACCACATGGCTTAAAGTATCAGGAGATAAAAAGTTAAAAGTTGTGATGGGTATCTGGGTTGCAATTCCACTAAATGATTGTATTGTAGGCAGCTCATATAATAAGTTTGATCCTGATATTCCAAGCTCTGGAAAGTTCAATGTTCGTGTCATGCATCCCTTATAAGTGGTAGGTCCTAAAGTGGAATTCTAGACTTGGTTGTTCTGCCTCTATATGAGTCACAGGCGTCCTATTTCATTAGGGAAATAGAGCATTTTGAGATCCTGAATAGTCATATGTGCTAAGCTCATTGCTAGTGTTTGATATACTTCCTAATTGTATTGATTTGTTACTGTTGAGTTACAGTCCAACATCCATATACACTGTTCTCTTTAGTAATTTGCCTTTATGGATATTTACCTCGAACTGCAAGTTATGTGAATTTTTACTGTGAAGTGATTCAGTTGTCCTTTGCTTGCTTCCCATGCAACTCACAATTTGCCTTTTTGCCAGGCACTCTCAAACAAAACAGCATTCCAAAGACATTCAGAGTGGCTGAATTATGCTAAAACACGTAGTGCCAAACACAAAATTAAGAAAGTAGGTCTTCCTTACCCTCGAATTTTGGTGCTTAGACGTCCATTCCCTCCATCTGTTAATGTAAGGTTTATGATGTGTTCAGTTTTTGATGGAGCAAGAGGCACTATCGGCGACCGAAATAACTGGAGATAAAGTAAATGAATTTGTTACTGATCCGAAGGAGGATAGCAAAGTAGAAGAGCTCTCAGGAAGCTCCTACAACTGGGAGAAGATCGTTAGGAATGTTGTTGAACCACCACCTTCTAAGATAATCAGCAAAGATATTTTACAACTCCAACGTGGTAGCATTCAGGAACCCAAGGTCAATGGGAAACATAACAAGCACATGCAGCATGTGAGTCTGAAGGCAACAGGGGAGGTTTTATTTCAGGGAAATGGTGTAGGTGAAATGATACTTGGAAATATTCCCACGTACATAGAAGTCTTGCCCAGTCTGGACCACTGGCAAGCTGGCAAGGTTGCATCTTGGCACAACCTTGAAGGGCATTCCATTCAGTGGTTCTGTGTAGCGTGTATTGATAGAACAGGTGAGTCTTGCTGTTTCCTTTTCAATAGCCCATCTTGTGGCTCTCTTTCTTTGAGATTCAGAATGTTAAGGGAATATTTGTGCCAGTAGACATTAAAAAATGTAGCGGTTGTAGTTAATCTTGGTATTGGGTTACGTTTGCAAAGTTAGTTTGGCTTATTTCTGGAAAGAAAAAATTGTTGATGGAATTTTTTTTCAAAACATTAAAGCAACAGAATTTGGTTTAAGAAACAAGGTTAGCCTCCTTCCAATCTTCGACTGATTGTCTTTGCTAAATTAAATTTATAGGTTTTGTCAACCCAAAATAATACTATGAAGAAAAACTTTTACTCGTTATGGAACTGGATTCAAGTCGTGTTTATCATATTTTTGGTAGTATTTATGGGCATGAATCCATTTCAGGCATGATGGCTGAGATTACAACAGCATTGGCAGCCGTGGGCATTACAATATGTGCTTGTGCGGTGAGTAATTGTTTTGGAAAATTGCGGCTATACTTGTTTGTTACCATTGAATCTTCTCCATGCCAAGTCCATTACAAGTTCTGTTATATTTGCAGGCAGAGGTGGATAGGGGAAGAGGGATGGCAGTCATGTTATTCCATATTGAAGGAAGCCTGGATTGCTTGGTATGTGTGAAAGTTTCAAACATGCATTTATGAAAACTTCTTGTCTCTCCTCTGTTTTTTAATGTTTTTTCCTTTCAGGTTAATGTTTGTTCAGAGGTGAATCTAATGCATGGTGTTTTGGGGTGGTCCATGGGTTGCAGCTGGCCTGAAAGCCAACAGTTTCGAGAATGCTAATCAATTGATGCGTCTGGCAACTGAATAATTAACGCGGCTAGCTGAGGCTTGGATATGAAGTTTTGTCCTCTTGTAAAGATCTGAGATCTGGGTTTGCGATAGATATATAGGTAATTACTTGTGTGAGTATCTCCTTTTATTGGTTGGATACTGGTGAGTAAAAGAACCAGCAGCCACCAATTTGAGGTAGTCCGTGGATTAAGGGGGATTGTATAGAGAGTGGACTAATAGTTTTTGAATTATACTTGTAAAGATACTTGCAAGAAGAGGAGAGTTAATCATTTATACAGAAGATTTATACACTGACGTACCGAGTCTTTGGACTTCCCTTTTTGTGTGTTTGAAAAAACCTTGTAATCTTCTGTCCTGAGAAAGACGATTATTTTACAGAAAGTGGCGTTAGCCGTTAAGGTTACGAATAGGTATTGCCCTTTGAAGATTATAATAGTGGGAGCATTTTGCACTGGCACCCTTTGTTTTTATTTTATGAGCAGGTGTGTACCGAAGCAATAAATCTTTGAAAGAAAATATAAAGTTTGTTATCTGCCTTCCCCATAGAATTGAAGCTTCAAAAGGATGCAACGTAGAATTAAAGCTGGATGGATTATTGGGAGTGCAATAATCCGTCTTTGGTTGGAGGATTTGGTACAGGTTGATAGATTTTGTGGGATTGTTGTGTAAGGAACTCAATATTGGGTGATTAAGAAGAAAACATGTTCATTCATTTGCAAATGACTGAATTCAGTTTCAGGATGAATTACTATTTATGGTGGTAGGGTTATATAAAATGAGAAATGAATCAATCAGGAAGAAGTTACACCAGTTTATGACACAGGAGAGAAGTGCAAACCAATACTGTAGCACAGTTCTAAATTAGGAAGAAGTTGCGGCAATTTCCACTCGACGATTTTAAAATTAGCTGATTTTCTGCAGGCAAAGTTAAAATATCAAGTTTTACAGGATACATACATTGCTTTGATCATTGATGTGAGACCTGTTGAGGCTTCATACATCACGCGTAATGTTCAAAATGGCACTTACAAGCGGGAATACTTCAATTAGTAGATAACGAGTGACTGAGATAAACGCTTGTTTTGTTGTATTAAGTCTATATTGTTACTCCAGTAGGCTTCCGAAGCAATAGACATGCATTAAGTACTTCAGCTAAAGCTATGGCAGCTCCCAATTGTGCGAGAGAATCACTAGTAAGAAGACAATGACACAAAGCTTCACAATATTGGCAAATGAAAGTAGCAGCGGTGCCATCACTATGAGCAGCAGCACAGCTGCCGACAATATCCAGATTCCCATGTTGGACGTGTCCGTTGAGACATTAATCCTCATCAGGAGATCCTTCATTGAACTGATTCTTGATTTTCCTGTATCTTCGTTTTTGTAGTTTCCATTGGCATAAATACCCTGGTTCTTGATGCTAGCATAGCAGCCACTGTCATCTGTTCCGACGGCTCTGCACTCTATATTGTTCTCTTCCAGTTTCTGGATATTGGTTATGGATTCTTCTTTGAGTTGTAGAGATAATTCCTCTATTGACTCCGCTGGCCAAATTGCCTCCGCGTTGGATTCCATGGACGAGTCTCCTGTTCCTTCAGAGCTTTCTTCACCTTTCTCTGCAGTTTCTTCCTCATCCTCATCAACTTCATCACTATCTTCTTCTTCTCTTTCTCCATGATCATGCTCTTTTCCTTCTCCAATCAATTGAGTTTCTGGGTTGTCTTCTGCTTCAATCCGAGGTGAATCAATTGCCTCTTCCTCTTCCATTACTTGGATTGATTCAGGGTGTAATTCAACTGCAAACTGATCCTTTTGAGCTGTCTTAACTACTTCGACGACCATTTCTAAAATATTTTCTCCATTTTCTTGTTCTTCTTCAACCAAATGCATTTGTGGGTGGTCTTCAGCTTCACTTTGCGGTGAATCTGGGGCGGCTCCAATTACCTCATCCTGTTTCATTACTTGGATTTCTTCCATGTTAAGTTCAACAGCAAACTGATCCTTCTGGTTTGTCTCAGTTACTTCTTTCACCGTCTCTACAATATCATCTTGTTCTTCCTCTTCTTCAGCTTGTTCTCCAAGCAACTGCATCTTCTTTATGTTGTCTTCTGCTTCAATCCGAGGTGCATCAGGTGCTCTAACTTCGAGTCCTTCCAGGTTAAGTTCAATGGAAAACGGATCAATTTGAAATGTCTCAGTTACTTCTTTCACTATTTCTCCTCCATTTTCTTGTTCTTCCTCTTCTCCTCCTTTTCCAAATGGTATTTGAGAGTGTTCTTCAAACTGATCTGATTGAAGTACCTTTTCCTCTGCCGCCAATGAGTATTCTTGCTGCTTGTCGCCATAATCACAAGTCTCCAATGAACTGTTTTTTCGTTTTGGATTATCACCTAATAGGATGTCCAAATAGTGATGCTTCTCCTTATGCCGAGTGATATCAAGCATGGCGTCGATGTCCTGAATCAAATTACCATCAAATCAGACCTCAAACAGTGTTATAGAAATCTTGTTAAAGTACAGTCTACTATCAAGCTGTCTTGATGATTTAGGTCCAACTAAGAACAAAAACAAGGAACCAAATCAATGGCTGAGTATTTACAAAAAAACAGAGAATTACCAAGATCAAGCTTTTGTTGGAGTCCAACGGTGTGGAATCAAGAGAGACATCTTTAATTCCATCTCCACTGCAATTGATAGATTAACATACGTGAAAGCATGATTTGTGTACACAAGGTATAAGAACTTTGAGAAAAGAAAATGTTTGTTTTTCTTCCTTTTCCTTTCCCTCAACAAATTCTTGATCCAAACACAATCTTAGGCAATACAAAAATATTAAGAATCGAAATCACAAACAGTACTAGTACATCAGATTTACATGGTTTAGCCAATATAAGGAGAAATTTTGCAGTGCCGAGCAGGCCACGTGGTGCCCGCCGGGCCGTCTATCCGTGTTTTGGACGGCCCGGATATTTGGTGGCATTTTTTAATTTTGAGGGGTAAATTTACCCTAACAGATCTAGGCCGTCTAAAACACGAATGGACGGTCCGGATGAGCCGACGAGCACCACGTGGCAGTGCCAGCTGATGCCCGTTCGTGGCTGAAAAATTTCTGCGATATAAGTGTTTAGCTCAAACCTTGGATGGTAATCTGGTGGAGGAGAAGAATTATCTTGAAGAAGAACAAGGAGTCCTTTTCCTTGATCATCATCACCAATGTTGGTGTTCACTTCCAAATTGTTAGATGCATCAGTGGTGCTGAGCATTGGCTGTGGCTGTGGCGGTGGCGGCGGGTGGTGGTTGGCTTTGTTGGGTAGTCTTTTGTTCCTCAATTTAAGGACAGAAACCGATACCAAGGTAGCAATTGCCACTGCTGCACCCCACACAAGTACTCCTCCAACACCGCCACCTCCGCCGCCTATGCCGATAACCATCTTTTGCTTTTCTTGCTTGCTTGTGTCTTTTGGCTTCTCCATATTCTTAATACCTTGCCCTGAAAATGCAAAATCTATGTAATCTCCAATTTGTTGGAGACGTAGGCTTGGTTCGTTTCTCAATACAATAATATGTTTTTCTCATTGGGATTATCAATTGAGAGAGAGAGAGAGAGAGAGAGGCGGCGGGGATCAGATGAGTGGAGGTTGAAGCGGACATCTCATTTGACTAATAACAAAAAAAGGCTCTGTTTTTTAATTTGAGCCTGCACCAAACACTCGTGCCACTCGAGCTTATTTTTGTAATTTATTTATACATATGCACTATTTACTTCACATAAATTGGCTGCAATCTGAGATTTTTGGGCTACGGAATAGCAATCTGTGACCAAACATTATTTCTAAAAATAAAATAAAAAAGCCTTTAGCAAATTTAAATAATTGATTGTCGAAATAGACGGTCAAGATGTGACTGTTGCGTATATGGCAAATTCTATCATTTCATAGGTGCTTTTATATGACTTGAATCCAATCATTCTCCTATTTCTTTGTCATGCCTGCAAGTGGAAGGGCCATAAGTCCACAAAGGTGGATTGATGAGATTTTGAGCTGAGCTTCAAAGCTTCCAAAGTCCACAATAGGGGTTGAGCTATATCTGGGTCAATTTGAGCCAACAAACTTGATTTCCAAGTGTGGAAATTCATCAATCACCGTCAATGATCTTAAATTGTAACGATTGTGTGCACTTAAAAGATATCATTCAACAAATTTTTAGTTTCACCTAAAAAAATTAATTGTGATGTTGCCCTTACAAGGACAAATATGGATCAACCTACAATAGCAAAAAGTTTCATCCATACTCATCAAATGGCCAAAACCTGGATTTGACCCGTAGTGACCCAAGTCACTACATTCCTGTAGTGACCTCAATAGTTGGCCCAGTGGCGGCTCCACGAATTTTGAAAAAAGGTGTTCAAAAATTACCTTTAACTCTACTAGCTATACTAACTACGCAATTTTTGATATATTAGTTTGAATAATGAGACCAAATAGTACGAAAATACGTAACATATATGTCACAATTACATGTTCTCGGTGAATTATATTTTTTAAGCTAAGCAAAATTAAACTGGCACATAAATACATTAGTTTTTATTGTAGAAAATTATCTGGCGAATAGGTTCACACAGATTTTTTTTGGACATATACTCTTACTGTAGAAAATGTAAAAGAGTTTATGTTGTTTAATTGACGAGCTATGAGAAGTTATAGAGCCTCTTATGGTTTTCAATTGGGTTTTTTTACATTGGATTGGTTTGTGGGCTAATTTTTGAAGGCTAGTTGTTCAATTTTTTTGGGTTAGGTGTTCAAATATTTACACTTAGGGTGTTCAAAAAGAACAAAATTTAAATAAAAGTACAAAAAATTACATGCATTCTAAACAAAAAAATTTGTTTAGGGCATTTAGGTGAACACCCTGGAGACAATGTGGAGCCGCCTATGTGTTGGCCCTCTATAATTTATATTTGGGATCGGAACCGTACAATTTGTCGGGAATGTTGAGTAGATCATTCATGTAAACAATCAAATTAATTAGATATTGGTATCCATATGTTCGGATACCATTTATATGGATGACTAATATCATTTGGAGAATACACTGTAAGACAAATTTGTCTCAATTGTGTGTCTACAAATCTCCGATGATCATAATTTTTTATATCCATTAATCTGCTCAACATTTTTCAAAAAATAAACGGTTCTGATCCCAAATGAAGATTTAATAGGGCCCATAATTGAGGTCACTACATGAACCCCAAGTCCCCAAAACCTTAGCCCAATGGAAATACTAATAATGCATTAAACGTTCACCTGAAAAACAGCAACATTGAAACATTGTCAACCATCAAATTCTAAAGTTCTCCTCATACCAATTAATATAACTACTTTTAGAATTAATGCTATAAATTAGGTTTGGGGCAGTTAATGTTAGACTAGTTCATGTGCGTACCACCTTACAAATTACTACCCATATAGTATAATTAGGTATGAAGCCTCGTGTTTTGCACGAAATTAATGTATGTTAGTGTTTGCCGGTTGGTAAAAATTAAAGATGTGCATGCTATGTATTTTTTTACTCAGTTCAATAGGTTTAGAAATGATATTTTCTCATCTATATAAATAAAGCAATTTGACAATTACAACAAAAGAGGAAAAAATTAAAGCCTAGGGGGTTTGACAATGACAAAATACAATAAAGTAGTAGGGGCACAAGCGAAAAGTATAAAACAAAAGGGGAAATTTTGCAATTGTGTACAAAGAGCATCAAATGACCAAAACAGCCATGGGGAAATCCTGTAATTACCAAAATCAGAGAAGGCTAGCCAGAATTAGAGGGCTAAAATCGTCCAAATTGAGCCAAATGTGGTAAGCCATGGAATTGGATCAAGGCTCTATTATAGCCTTTGGTATGGATACTGGACTCGTTCATATGAAACTCAACCTTTATTATGTTTCCACATGTATTAGATGAATCCTTCGAGATTTATAAAGTAACAGTTGAAACCTTGACCCTCTGATTATGGAATGAGATCCGTGTCGGACATGTTTAGTTGGACGTGCTTAGAAAGCCTTTACTATCCATGAAAGAGTCTAAGAAATCTAGTAAACACCAATGAAGCTTCTTCATTTTTTATCGGTTTTCTTTTTATAAAGGGTGGAGGGGGAAACCAGGAGGTAAAAACCCTCCTCTATGTGTGACCATGGGCAAGCCGGCCCTGGGCATAAGCCCACAAAGCCATCGCTTAGGGCCCCCAATTTTTTGGCCCAATAATAGGGCCCCCAATTTTTGGAATATATCCAATAATATATAAGTCTACAGTTTTGCATACACGGGTATGGCAGTTCAGCGGTAAGTTCCGTGTGGTATAATCATTAGGTCAAGCTTTCGATCCTCCTCCGCACCATTTTTTGACAACAAAATGCTTCAAAAACGTAAAAAAGATTGGGAGCGCTGGGAGTTGAACCCTTGACCTCAGAGTCGGATGCACTAAATGACGCGCATCACCACAGCACCGCAAGGTAGTTTTGGATAACCATATGGAACGAATTATATATATACAAACTAAAAGGCCCCATTGTTAAAAATCGCTTAGGGCCCCGAAAATCTCAGGGTCGGGCCTAACCATGGGGACTCAAAACCCGCAGAAGGCCCGGGAAGGGACCAAAGTGCCATAGCTTATATCGCCCCACCAAGGGCTAGTGGAACACAGCCGAACTACGCAGGAGGAAAAAGTTTGCGGGGTGTCAATAGCACGACACGATCCTTGGACCTCTTGATCACCCAAACCACTTGGGAGTAAGACATTAACCACTAGGCTGCCACCCTAGGTAGTAACGTCAATGAAGCTAGAAAATAGAAATTTCATATTGAAAATTTATAATATTCCAACGAGTACCTATTTTCTTGACATGAAAATCAGATGATTTGGAGCACCGACGTTCGTACCGGGGACCATGTAACATAAGTTCCAACTATTAGTTCTCAATTCCTCGTATTTCGACGAAGGTTGGCTAGACACCAAAACAATGCAGAATTCACTGACAGCTCCTGAAATTGTCTGATGGGCTCAATTAATTTCTTTTCGAGCAAGAAAGTTGAATTGCATACCAAACCCCCACTAAATAAAACTATTTATACCTAAATTTAGCTTCCCATAATTCCCGTAATCTAAACCATAACTTGTACTTTGGATTGACTACAAAGTCCAAAGTACTAAACAAAAAGATTAGCTTGGCCTCAAATAGAACGCGGCAATTGGTATGGACGAATTGCGTACGCAAAACGTAGGCAACCCATCTCAACCGTCTGTGCATGAAATCAATGGTCCGGATTTTATTTGCGCGAATAGTTTATTTAAAATCCGGACCATTGATTTCATGCACGGACGGTTGAGATGCACCGTCCATGCATATGGCATACAAACGCCTCCGTACATAAAGCTTTAGTGCCTCAAATAATAGCCGAAACATCCAATATTGAACCTGAGATCCGTGTATGCAGACTTTTACAATCATAACTATAACTAAGATTAGATACAGAAGCCAAGAAATGGATGGAATTACCTGCAAGGTTATCGTTCAAAGTACCATTTGCAATGTACTCATGAACCAGCATTTGTTCACCTTGATCGTAACAGAAACTGACAAGTTCGACGACATTCTTATGATTAATTAGCGACAGAAGCTCGATTTCTGTTTTGAATTCAAGAGCACCTTATAATGAACCCTGTTGAGCTCTTTTGATGGCAACTAGTTGCCCTGAGGCAATAGTTCCTTTGTAAACCTGTCAACATGAAAGATAACCAGTTCCCAAAGCTTTTAAGAACTCCATAGTGCAGCATTAGATATAAGATTATCTTGAGAATCCAGTATTGACAACTACAGCATAAAAGTTAGGACTTAGGAGAATGTTGGGAATCCAGTACTGAGATCAATTAGTGGATTTGGTTGTACAGAAGCGTACAACCAAACCCATTCTTCAACCCAATTAGCACGCAGAAAATTGGATTTAACAACCAAAAGTAGAAATTGAACACAAACATTACTCACCAAACATAAAAATGAGTGAAACACACACAAATCAACAAACACAAAATAGAAAACATTCAAACAGAGAAACAGAATTGGAAGCCAAAATGATACGTGCCTTACTACACGTGTTAATTCTACTTAGCTAAACGAGTAGTGTCAAGTTGTAATTGCTTTCTGTTTTGTTCTGTTAGAAAATAACTGCCGTTGGGCGGGAAAGTTGGTTAGGAGTGGGGAGTCGTTTAAAGTAGTTAGGAGGAGTCTGTTTTAGGCATTCTAAATTCTGTTGTAAACTTAGTGGGCGAGAGACCCCGTTGTAAACTCTTTGGACTAGAGTTCCATTGAGTCATTTCATCAAACACAATCTATTCATCTTTCTTCTTGAATTCCACTTGCATTTCGTTTCTGTATCTGCTGCAATTCTACATTTCCATAGCTCAATACCTATCATTGGTATCAGAGCCACAATCCTCGGAATTCCTGTTCTTCTCCTTTACTTCCTGTGAAATTTCACTAGAATCCTATTTGTGTGAAATTTCACTAGATTTCCATTTGAATGAAATTTCACTAATTTTCTTTACCTGTGAATTTCTCTAATTCTTCCTCTTCAATCACGAAATCTTGAACTGCCATAGCATCGATCTTATCACTGCTCTCAACCATGGATACACGATCTCAAGAACAAAGATGCAACGAGGATGCTCTCAAGAATTTGAAGGAGAGTGCTGAATTGTCGATTAAGGTTTTCGTTCAAAGATTAGATACAGAAGCCAAGAAATGGATGGAATTACCTGCAAGGTTTTCGTTCAAAGTACCATTTGCAATGTACTCATAAACCAGCATTTGTTCACCTTGATCGTAACAGAAACTGACAAATTCGACGACATGCTTATGATTAATTCGCGACAGAAGCTCGATTTCTGTTTAGGCCAAAACCGAAACCTGAAGCGTAGACGGAGGCGACGAAGAGGATTATGGTTTTGATTCAGTATAGCAAAACCTATTTTAAGAAACATGAATTCATTCCGATCAAGTACCAATCGATATATAATTAATATGAAATTTTTATATGATTTGTATTTTCTACGTTCTACAATATGGATGTCTTAGATCATTGAAATATCACTGATATAGATAGAAAACGTACTTAAAGTGTCCTAAGAGTTATTAATATGAAAGGGGATATAATCTAATGTATCCAAATCTATTTTAAAAAATAAAAATTCATTTAGATTAAGTCTTAGTATGTTTTATTTACGAGATATTCGTACATCATATGCGTTATAATAATTTCTATAAAAAGAATGTATCGGATCATTAAATAGTGATCGATATAGGTAAAAATCGTCATTACCCAAGAGTTCTTGAAACTAGGACGGTGTCGTTTTAATTAGCAACCTGTGTCATGTGTCATGACGTGGAACGATGTCGTTTTAATTAGCATGACATAGGTGTAACCTGTGTCATGACGTGGAAAATATTGTATTTTTACAAAAAACAAAAATGATAAATCATCACTACAACACGCTGACAGATAGAGAGGATGGCGACCCAGGTCCTCCCGCCTCCTCTCCACCTCCGGCGACCACAACCGCCGCCGAGAACCCTTCGAAACAGACGACCGGCACCACTTCGACCAATCTCGAGCAAGACCCACCCACCCCGAAGGTCTCTCTCTCTCTCTCTGCTTGTTCCATTCGTAGAGATAACCGCAAATTGGAAACCTTAATTCTTGAAAAAAATTGTATTTTGTTCTTATTTTTTATGGGTGGGGCAAACTTCATGTTTTGAAATATTTCAGTTGCATGGTGAAAATCTGTCGTCTACCTTCTCCTCTTTCTTTCCTTTTGTTTATCCTCCTCTTAGGTCTTCATATGTACTGTTTAGTAAGGAAATGATACTGCTGCTAAAAATGAGCTTTGAAAATGGTATAGTATTTTGGCCCTGCTGAATTTTGTGGACATTCCTACAAGAGTGAGAAATACCCAACAGAAGTGTGCTGAGTATCTCATGAAGCAAAATTGTTGCCCCTCAGTGCAGGAGTGTTGCATAACATTTTTGTTTCATTTAACCAATACCTCCCCCCCGTCCCCTTTTGTATTATACTCCTTCCTGTTCTTAGGGGACTTATTCTTGGCTGCATAGTGGATAATTTTGTGTAGAACGTGAATTGTATTTCCAGCTCAAACTCTGACTAAACTGATCTCAATTTTTCCATGTATTAGGAGGGGTTATAGTATTTGTGATGACTACTAGTCTCTCATCAGATGTACCTATTGTGCACTTTTCTTGGGCTGAATATGACATCTTAAAACCAAAGACCGAGAAAGCTCTAGCAGCTGCTTTCATTTCCAATTGTGCTGCTCGCAACTTTCGACTGCGAGCTCTTGAAGCACTTGAGAAGACAAATATGCAGATAGATTCTTATGGTGGTGCTCACCGAAACCATGATGGAAGAGGTGCGCTCGTTTCTGTAGTTTTTCAGAACTCCCTAACATTAAGAGTATAACTTCTCTTACAATTGATACTATTTATTGCTTTTATGGTCATAATAATTTTGACTAGAAAACAGGAGTTTTGGGTAATCAGGAAACTCTTGTATCACTGTTTTGAGATGCACATAGATCTTCAATTTTACAGTTCATTGCAAACTGTGGTTACTTGCTTGAAAATACTTCCTTTTAGTTCTGAGCTACTTGTGTGTTTGCTTTCGAAGTAGTTTTAGACATGTGCCTTTCGCAGTATAATTCTAACTGTGCCCCTTTGGGTTTTGAATTTGTTGAGTTCACTCATAATTTCAAGGTATTAAACTGAATCCCAAAGAGCCATCAGTTTAGTAAAGTCCAGAACATCGAAACTATTTTCCTGAGACCAGTGCATGCCCTGAAAGTAATTAACTCGACAAAGATCACAAGGCACCTAAATTCTCTCCCTCTATATGGCTGGTCTTTTCCCGAATCTCTGTACTTTGGAAAATAGTGTAATCTTCTCATTTCTTAATGTTGTTTAAGGAATATATTACCCTTGGGAAGGTGTTAATTATTCAAGTTCACTCAAGCCTCAAGTTTATTTTTTTTGAACAAACTAAATTGGGTTTAGCAGCGATTACCGAGAAGCAGTTAATCAAACATAAGATGTTAGAAGATCTAATGTTTTGTGCAGGGCCAATGAAGTTTCTTCACTCCGAGATAGCCATCTTTATCATTGTCAGAGTGAAAATGAAAGTCGTCGGAATGGAAACTCATATCTATTTTTTTATTGGAGTTCTGTGGAGCTCTTCATTTCGTAATTACTTCTTGATGCTTTCTTTTAGAACTTTGTTGACGCTGGAGTTGGTCATGTCCTGTTTAGCTAATCACCTTTCTAATTGATATTGCAGGAAAAAAGTTAATGTACATGGTGGAGCTGTATCTTTGGGACATCATCTAGGTTGCAGTGGAGCCTCATCCTCCATTCCCTCCGTTTCTTCAATATCAGTTACCACAAACTGTTCCATAATAAAGTAAGTATCCCAATGACTTTCTGTTTTATGTTACTCTATATTTATGGCATAGCTGTTATTTTTTCCGAGGTTGAATATCTCTCTCTCTCTCATTAAAGATTCTGGTAATTTTATTGCCTGTTATTTAATTCTTGGGTTCTAGGGCTTCTCTTTAGCTTTGTATAAACCTAAGATAGTCATGTTGTAGGTTTTGAAACAAAAGAATTGGAAATATGGAGTTGGTGGTGTTTGCAATGGGGGAGGAGGTGCATCGGCCCTAGTTTTAGAGCTTCTATGATTCTTTTATTTTTGGTAAGTCTCACATGTATCCATTTAAGTTAATATTCTTATCAATCCCTGTTTCTTGAAGTATAACGAAATTTGCAATCCCTTTCATTTTATGGAGGGAATTAGTTCATTCGGGCATTTGACAATAAACTATCTTTGTGGGACGGAGGTAGGAAGGATATTAATTTTGGGTGCCACTTGCGAATTGGAATCCTGGCTCCATCCCTACAAAGGATCGTTTCATGCGACGATCCATATTGTTCCCTCGTGTGCCTTATATGGAGCATGGCATGGTCCCACGTAACAACTGGAATCGTTCAATTTGCTGATTTCAAGGTGTTAATCATCCATGCAAAATCAAATTGATCGAAATCCATGAAGCTCGGTTGATTCATATTTGTTTTAAGAGCAACTAAGACAAAGATTGTCCATTCAAACAGATACCAATGTTTCGATCAATCTACATTTAGCATTGATCACTTGTACATGAATACCTACAAAATGAATGGTTTGGATCCTCGAATGGAACCATGATGGGTCGGTCCCCTTTCAGGTCACCTCAAGAATCTTACAATAGACTGTCAGTTTGTCACATCTTGACTTCGGATTCTTTAAGTAATTAAACTTGAAAGAGTAGGATTAAGTAGCTAACAAAATATTTTGCAACTGAGAGTTGTTTTCTGTTGCAGGCCAAATATGAGGGTGGAGCTCTGTGAAAGATGGATCTCTGTGACCGTCGCTAAATGTTATGTGATTTTCTCTCCGTTTTATTTCCATTATTTGTTTTCTTTCTCCAATAAATAGAAGATGTATTTATTTAGATGATCGAGAGTAACATTTTTTACCCTGTGCGATTTTTGCCCTGTGCTTAAAAATCTCTTCAACATCAACATACACGGTTGCAACTAAGTTCCTAACTCTCGGATTGAGCCACTGACATTCCGCAAGTAGCCTACTTTGATTTTATATTGGACATAATCAGTAAATTGAGTCTCGAACGATAAGCATAGGTGTTACCTTAGTTTTTCAACAATATTTTGATCTGCACAATATGCAGGCTTTAAGGCTTATTTTCCAATTGGTGACAAGGAAATATTAAACTTATTTTTATCTTGCATATGGATGCAATATACAATCCAATCCGTATCTCACGTTGTTGTTGGGTTAATCTTTTTATGCACGAAAATGCTGTTGGGTTTTGGACTACCTGATTTTCTATTCCAATTTTGCTTTGAAGACCTGAATTCTAGCTAAATAGCATAATGAACCTCAAATGTTGCAACTTCTGCTGAACTTCATTTAAATTGCAGGAAGGGATCTCAACTGGGACACGATTCTCTTGTTGGTGGCATGCTCAAAGATGGGCTGTGTGATGTTTATAATGATCAAGGAATGGAAGTTTGTGCTGAATTATGTTCTGAACAACATAAAGTAACAAGAGAAGAGCAGGTTTGTCATAGAATGACTGGTTTGTTTTATGAGAAACTCGCGAAGTTTCACTTAGGTGCATTTTAGTTACCATATTGTGTCGTTGGATCTATGTCATTTTGGCTTATGTTGACTTTCACTCAATTTTCAAATGAGAAAATTCCCTATTTGCAATTTGTCACATTAACTTGTAATCCTGCTTGCAAGAATCATTGTTGCACGAACTATTTTGTTTTTCAACTTTCTTTCTTTTTTTTTTGGTACTGCGGAATGATTAAAACATAAACAACAAAGTCAGATTACAGAGAGACATACTACAAAGGAAAAACTAACTAGCAACAAAACATGACATTAGTCTCTGGGTCTACTGATACCCATTCCATCCTCAAGAATGAAATGTCGAACAGACTGGGGAGGATCTTCAGTGACAACAAGTTCTTCATTTTGTTTGGCTCCCATGTGCGCAAGATGGTCAGCACTCTGGTTGGCTTGACGGTAGATGTGAGAAATAGACGAATTGGTGCGAGCTAGGAGGGCTTTAGCATCTGTGATCAACATGAGAAGGGGGTACTCCACGTTTGCTCCTTCAGTTCTCAGTTGAACAGCAACAGTGGAGTCAGATTCAATAGCAATGTTGGAGTATCCTTTATCTAGCATTATGGTTAGGCCACGATAAATAGCCCAGATTTCAGTTTCCAAACATGAGTTGCATGAAAGTTTGCCAACGAAACCACACAGCCATCTGCCTTGGTGATTATGGTGGTGACTTGTGCAGGATGATTATGCTGTTCAGAGCTTTGAACGTGGTATTGCAGCTCAAGATGCTGGTGCCTTTGCAAGGGAAATAGTTCCAGTCAGATATCGTGATTTAAAATTTAAAATTACAAGGTGTTTCTTGTTCTTTATTTGTTACAAATCAGCATGTAAGCCATAATCTGATGCTGAACAGGTTGAAGTTTCTGGAGGAAGAGGAAAACCATCAACTATAGTGGACAAGGATGAAGGTCTTGGAAAGGTGAATATTACTACACCCTGTCTATGTTCTCTTCTCTTGCTCTGAACCGTACTTCGGTCAAGACTATGTCTTCAAAATTCAAATAAGACGGAGAATATGTGGAATAAGTTGGTATTAATTTGCCTCGTTATTTGGTTGTTCGTAATGTGACCATCTATCGCTAATATGACCATTTGTTGCTTTTGTTGCCAGTTTGACGCTGAGGAACAGTCACTGCTGGCAATGCTTCTGGCATAAGGTCTATATTATCCTTCCTTCTGCTGCATTTTGATCCTTCAATTTTGTCTTTTGCATTTCCTTTGCCTGATTGAACAAGGGACTACTTGGGACTACTTTTCGGTGGTTGTAGTAAATCAAACACTTAATTAATGAAATAAAAAACTGTACTCTTGTAGATTATTATACTGGGGCTACAGGCTGCTATCATTTTGTTTTCTCATTTCGGCAACATTTAAAATCCTGAATATAACTGTTTGTATTTGTTGGGATGGATATACTAATGCTCCTTTGTTCATTTGAAGAGGTCAACAGCTATTCATTTTGGTTGTGCGAGTCTAATAAAGTACTGAACCATATTTTACTGAAATGAAAACTGCTTGCATTGCCAGTGATGGTGCTGCTGCTTTAGTTTTAGTGAGTGGAGAGAAGGCGCTTAAGCTTGGGTTGCAAGTGATTGCAAAAATCACAGGATATGCTGATGCGGCTCAGGTAACTCACCTCTACTGTTGCCGATTGAAAAAAAAAAAAAACTCATCTCTACTGTTTCGTAGCAAATAGGAAATTTAAACTTTTTCCGAGTTCTTGCTTCCTTTTTATCATCGAGTGGGTTCTTGTTTTTGGTGTTGAATTGAGATATATGCTGTGACAGGCACCAGAATTGTTTACAACTTCTCCAGCCATTGCAATCCCCAAAGCTATTTCAAATGCTGGATTGGAGGCTTCTGAAGTTGATTACTATGAAATTAATGAAGCTTTTGCTGTATGCTCTCATACCTAAGCACACATTTTCTGGAACTACCAACTAGTCACATACCAGCTTTCCACAGCCTTCTTGTCTATCACATGATCTGTGCAGGTTGTGTCTCTTGCAAATATGAAATTGCTCGGACTTAATCAAGTGAGTTTATTAATATTTGGTCATTGGTCTTTTGTGCACTTTTTTATTGGAGTTCTGTGGAGCTCTTCATTTCCTTATTACTTCCTGATGCTTTCTTCTAGAATTTTTTGGACACTGGAGTTGGTCATGTCCTGTTAAGCAAAAAGTTAATGTACATGGTGGAGCTGTATCTTTGGGACATCCTCTAGGTTGCAGTGGAGTCCGTATCTTGGTCACACTTTGGGGGTATATTTCTACTGAATTGCTGTTTTATGTTCCTCTATATTTATGGCATAGCTGTTATTTTTTCTGAGGTTGAAAATGTCTCTCTCTCTCTCTCTCTCTCTCTCAACTGATTAAAGAGGCTGGTAAATTTTATTGCCTGATATTTAATTCTTGGGTTCAAGGGCTTCTCTTATTCCTGGAGACCAATTCTACCATTCCACTACGGGGGCACCATTTGAAACCAAAGGAAAGTTCCATATGGATTGGCTCCAAAAACCAAAAAACCCAACAAGCATTTGTAGTATAGAACATTTAGTTTTGGAATTATCTCCTAAAAACCCAAAAATAAAAAAATATATAAATAACACTATGACCCTGCAGTCTGCTGTCCATTATTTTCCGGTATGACCAGTACCACCGGTATTTAAATTGGAACGAAATTAAAGTGATAGCGTTTGTACACGTCGGTACGGGAGTGTATTCACAACCTTCCTTTGTTTTCATTAAATAGAGGAATCTTCTTTGCGTCGATTGAAACTGAAATCAAGGGAAATGAAATCAGATTTTTATGTTCTTGTCCTTCTCAATTATCCTTTCTAGTTAGAAATTTTACATATGGGCTATGTATGAGAGAGCTTGCGAGTGGTGTGGAGACCACTCATGGTCATGAATGGTGGGTGAGTGCAGCCTCCCGGTAGGAATTGGAACACTGATTTCATGAAGGCAATTTAGTATTAAAAATGAAGGAAAACAACTCTAACGTATTTGATCAATTTTCCATTTTTTTTGGACCGATAAATTCATGATCCAGATGCTGTTTTAAATAAGATTTCTGGTTGCAAATAATCTCTTTATTTTGTTTTTCATGTTGTCAATGGTGGATGTTACTGGAGGAGAAGACATAACAAAGGTAGCCGATTGACCTCCCTCTTTTGCCATTGCTGTAAGCCTTTAACTTGGGTCCGTTTCTGCCTTTTCCTATTGGTTTGGGCATCTCCCTCCCCCCTTTACTGAATGTGCTTCTCTTTTAGAGTAATTTGGATAGTGTAAAGGATGATGTAAATCTCATCCTATTCCATGAAGTCCATAGAACTAGAGGAATCTGGTAATGAAGGGGAAGGGGGACAAATTTTTCCCTAAAAAATTGGTTGGGAAATTTTTTACATTAGTGTTTGCAGTGAAATCTGTTGCTAAGTTGTGTGTCTTACATTGTACATGTTTACAATTACGTTTTTTCCCCTATGAGAAGAAATTTTTCAATTGCCTTGTCAAACTACAAATGGAATACCAGGATTGTGCCATCAATACACTAAAATCACCATTTAAAGTTGGCGATGGAACTGAATACACGAAGGATTGTGCCATCAATACACTAAAATCGCCATTGTGGCAGTAGGCCATACTGATGTCCTATTTGTTTGATTGTTGCTTTGGTAGTTCCTTTTATGTTATTAGCGTTTTTCTTGATTTGTTGGCCAACTGGATGTATGATCATGTCTCATTTTGTTTGTTCATTTTCTTCCCCTTTCTCTCTTCAAGTATCATTCTTTTGTGTGTAGCTCTAGATATTTGTGGGTACTGGATCAGTAGTTTGGATCATAAACAAGGTAGGATTTTGAATTTCTCTACAGCTGTTGTCCTATCTTTGCTCTGCTTATATCTGGATATCAATACTAATTTGTAGGCCTAATGATACTCATGAAATAGTTAGGATGAAAGTTGGTGATCTTTGCCTCCCCACTCCCTCTAATTCGAATTACCTCTTCTTCTTCTTTTTGCTCTCAATCATGTTTGCTGAATTTGTGTTTCTCCGTGGTAAGTTTGTTTCATCATGGTTTTCAGGCTGCTTTCTCATTGATTTCCTTATTTGCATTTTCTCATGTTGACATCTTATTTGAAAATACAATTCAGTAAACCTGAAATGTCCCTTTTCATTTTTTTTCTCCTTCCTTTTGCTGTCCATGGACTCTACTTAGATAATCTGTTAATGGCAGTCAACTCTAATTAGATACTCTGTTTTAGCGAAATGCATATTAGTCTACTCTCCAATTTCTGAAGTTGTGGTTCCTAATTCCTATTTCCTTTGTTGGTAAACTTGGAAATCATTGATGACATAACAGGCTGCCCGTGGTTCCAAAGTTCTCTTTTTTTATCACCAAACGCTTGGTTTAGCTGATACATTAGATGCAATGACTCACCTTATTTGAGGGCAGATTATACGCTGCAAAGTGACGCGATTTGTTATTATTTTAAGCTTGGTTGGTCAGGCTTTAAGTCTTTAATTTGGCTTTGTTATTATTGCAAGTCATGCTACCATCACGAAGGCACCTTAAAGAGCATATCAACTCAAGCCCTTGAATGGGTGGATTTTTACTCTCACACTGGTAGCAGACACTGCTGCGCCTTATGTTTTGTATAGAAATGCATATTAGTTTAATCGTCAATTTCTAATTTTGTGGTTCCTATTTCCTTAGTTGGTACACTTGCACAGACTGCCCACGATAGAAATCAGCCCTGAAAAGACAATTAGGGAAGGAAGCAGTTCTATTGGGTTTGTTTTGTATGTGTGGCCCATGTGATGCAACTTTTTTTTTTCCCCTTGCAGAGACGGTGTGGTGAGCATGGTGGCCGTGTGATATGGGAGAGTGGCCGAAGAGGTGATCATTCATACTTTGACACTTAGTTAAAGTGTGATCTCGGGGAAGGAGCTCTCAACTTCAAAATTGGCCAAGGTTATGTCATGTACGGTAATCACCGCTCTATTTTGCGTGCTTATTATGGTTATTCACTATAGTTTTTTTGGGTTTTGCTTTTAACTCAGATTAATACAGCATTGCGTGAAGTTTAAAGATTTGGTGAAATTTTTTATGATGAGTATGTGAAATGTTCAAGATGTTATTATGGAGGCTGAGCAACTGGAGTTAGAAGTCTAATTATTTTGATTGGTCCTTGCAATTTTAAGTTTTAATAATGCTTCAACTTCCCTTATTTACCATCTCATATCTGGCAATGCAATTAACTTTGAAAGCCTAAATGATCTTCATTTTGTCCATCTTTCGGGGAGCTTACTGAATCCTAGATAAGGGGGGCTTTTTCAGCTGTGACTTTTAAAGAAGATATTGCATTAAGGTTGGTTCACAATATAATAGGGTTGTGCCTAAAGGCACGGGCCAAGAGAAGATTGATACGTATCAAACTTTTTAGGGCGTGCATGCTCTATACTCTCTATTTGTGCAAATTTTTTGGCCCAAAATAAATTTTCATTTCATTTTGTGCTCGCTTCCTACTAACACTCAAATCAAACTTGAACACCCATGTTCGAGCCGTGACGAGAGAAGATTGATATCAAACTTTTTGGCCCAAAATAAATTTTCATTTCATCTAGTGCTTGCTTCCTGTTAACACTTGAACCAAACTTGAACACCCATTTGTGAGCCGTGACTTTAGGCATGGGCATGGAGGGTGGCCTTTTTGCTTCCAAACCCAGGCATCACTGTTGGCCCGGGATAATTAGTCCGGCCGGAAGTTTTTGGAGGGTGCTTTCCCCTCATCCAATCGGGCTCTAAGGGAGAAATTCTCTAACATGTACGATGTGCCTCACTGTGCGTCTAATTTGAGCATTGGAGTGCCTTCCTCGCTAGAGCATCTCCAGTGAAGAGACATTTTAAGAGCCAAAGCCATATTTTAACTTCTGAGACCAAAATTCTCTCCTCCTAAAGGGGAGCCATTTTGGGAGCCAACCTTGCTCGTCTAGTAATTACCGTAGTAGTACAATGTTTTTTGGGGACATAAAGCTACATTATGATTTGTTATTTTCTTATTTCTCATACCATCACTTTCTTGGAAAAAGAACACTAAAAGAGAGAAATTTAACTGCAAGCTAAAGCACATGAATAAAACCTAGTATTGCATTAACAAAAAAATTAGCAAAGTTATACTGATAGGTTAATGCTTGGGCTACCCAAGTTGAATTTGGTTTCTTTTTCGACCACATGTCTGTGTGCTAATCACAAAACCAGTCATGAAGTTGATTTCTACTCCTTGCTTTCTTGTTTGTCCACCTAATGAATAAACAAACAAGCTGGCAACTGGCATGGTCCATTCAACAGCTACTGAGGGTCTTAAAGTACAATTTGCAACTTAATGTAGCGACAAGTATGATGTTGATGACTATAACGAGATGTTTAAATTGACTAAAGTCCATATTTTCCGACTGCCAAAAATAGGGAAACACGGGCTTAGAGCATCCTCATCAGGATGCATAAAATAGCTTTTACCCAAATATATGGAGCCAAATCCCCCAAAATCTCAAAAAATCAGACTATCTTTTCCCACTCACCAATTTATTTTTGCTACAATGCCTACTCAAAATTAAATAGTCACTATTCACTAACCTTTCCTTTTTTTTATTACTTCTTTCCACTTCTTCAAACTTTTGAGAGAGAGAGAGGGATGAATAGTTTAGGAAAGTACTGGGCTTTTGTCAGAGAGAGAACACGTGGTGAAGGAACACAAAGAGAGAGAGAGGTCTTGGTCAAAGGGCCAAAAGCCATAGGAAAATTATCATGTGTGGTTGCACTAGTGAGATTAATAATAGAAAATATGAGTAAAGTTAGAATAGAGAGTCTGATTTTGTGAGTTTTTTATAAAGTGAATTACTAAATTATAAAAGGTGTTTTTGAGGTTAAATTTGGTGTAAATTTTGGTGAGGCTGATAATGATGCTCTTAGCAATTCTCCCTACTTGCTTAGCTAAAAAATTATTCTCCCTACTTTTTTGTCGACTTTCCTTACCAGGCAAACTTCTTCCGAGGGCAAAAGAGTAAAATTACAAAATCCGTTAAATCTCCGCTTAACTGGTGTTATACTCAATTTCGTAAACGTAAGGGGTCAGTGTGCAATTTATTCAAAAGAAAACATGGGAAGGATCGAATCGTGGACGTCAAGAAAGTTCCACTCACCGTGCTGTCACCCACATACGCTCACCCCTTGGACTATAAAAACCAATCCAGCTTCTCCCTCTCTCTCCATTATCGTCAACAGCAACTGAAGAATCTCATACGACTTTATCTCAACTGAATGTGTGGCGGCGCAATACTAGCTCCATTCATCCATCGCAGCGGTGACCACCCTGTCTCCGCCTCCGACCTCTGGCCCAACTCCCCCTTCACCACCAAATTCAATGCCTCAAAAGGTCAAATTACCACCCCCAAGCGAACTCAACCCTCTACCGGTAATCATCCCCCTTGATTTGAGTTATTAGGAGTACAAATCAAAATCAAAATTGTTGTGTGTGTGTTCTTTGGTTTTTTAAACATTTTGCGGATGTGAATTTTCGTATAGGTGATGAGGAGCATGTGGTCGAAAAAACTGTGAAGAGGCAACGGAAGAACCTGTACAGGGGAATCAGGCAGCGTCCATGGGGGAAATGGGCGGCTGAGATTCGTGATCCGCGAAAAGGCGTAAGGGTTTGGCTCGGTACATTCAACACAGCTGAAGAAGCCGCTAGAGCCTACGACAGAGAAGCGAGAAAAATCAGAGGGAAGAAAGCCAAAGTTAATTTCCCCAACGAAGAAGAACACACCCATTTTGTCAGGCCTACAAATTACCTTCCTCCTAATCCTCCTTCTTATCAGGCCTACAACGGAGGACTGGCTGATAATAATAGGATTAACCAATTGTCTAATGGGTTCACTACTGACCCTGTTGTTACGGCGGTTCTTAACAGTAGTGAAGAAATTTGCGGATCTGGGTCAGAAAGTGCGTGCTCTTATATCGGCAATCAGAATGGAACCGATGCGTGTTTCGGAGAGGTGAAGGTAGAGGAAGAGGGAGAGAAAGAGGCGGTGATCGGAGAAAACGGCAAGGGAGCCGAGGAGGAGAACGAGGTGCAGAAGCTGTCGGAGGAGCTGATGGCTTATGAGTTATTCATGAAATTCTATCAGATTCCGTACCTCGACGGGGAGTCAGCGGCTGCTCCAGCGGCTAATCCGGCGCAGGAGAATGTTGTGGGCTGTGGTCCTGTGGAGCTTTGGTGCTTCGATGATGATACTCATGCTGCTGTGGACTGAAAATTGGAATTACTGCCTTTTTTTCCTCAATTTTCCTTTCTTGTAATTTTATGTTTGTTCTTAATTTTGACCGTCTTTTTTTTTATTTAATTTTTGGTAGGATGTAAATTGGGTTAACAATGTTTAAGTTGAACGATTTTCGATTCAATTAAAAAGTTTAATTACAAATTTGTTCCTGAATTTGAGTTTTATTGAATGCGATTGAGCGAATGATATGGTACCGTGCTCTAGATAAGAATATATGTAAATTATGTTTTTCTAACGCTGAGTGAAATACAATTAGCTTTTGCAGAGCAAAATTGGGAGAGAGTTTTCGATGCCTCGGGGGCATTGTCATAAAAAACATGATATTCTTTGAGTGGACCTCATAAAATGGTGTTCAACCATGCCTTAATAGTAGTATTGAAAAATTTCTCCTGAAATAATGGAAAAGAAAAAGAAAAAAAAACTCTTACAAGTTGTTTGTTAATTATGTCATTTTGGGGAAGAGTCCAACTGTCCGAGATGGTGCATTTCAAACCATCAATCAACAACAGCCCATGCAATGGCTGAAACGGGGGACATTCAAAACTTCCAAGGCATTGGCAATTTATGCCATTTTTTGATCTTTTCACCCACCAAGAATCTTATTTCATTCCTAGAGTAGTCCCGCAGATGTTTTTACGGTTTTACCATACAATATCTTAAATCAGAATTGTTTTTCTCATTTCGGGTTTGAAAAAGTTCGAGCTTTGTTCACTTCCTTTTTCTTCTCACTTTCAAAAAAAAAAAATTCAAAAAGATTCTTTCGTTTTCCAATTATTTTTTACATTTCTCTGTCCACTCATTACTTCATTATTCCTATTATCTCTCTATCTATCTCCAATCATTAACTCATTATTCTTATTTCCAAAAACTCAACCAAACACTATCTCAAAAATTCTTCTCAAAATTTTCTTTTCAAAACCCATCCAAACTCTGACTTTGTTCATAGATTGGAGCTTAATTTCAGTGTAGTTAGAGCATCTCTAGTGCACTATCTAAAAATTATTTGTTAAAGTGCACACCTAGGCACATGTGGGGACCTATTTAATATGCTAAGAACTTAGTTAGCTAGCTATGTAGGAATGCACTTTAATGGACTACCTATATATATTCATCATCTTTTAAAGTGAGATCCACTTTAATGCCCTTGGTCCCACAAAATTTCCCCTCTTCTTCCCTTCCCACTCTCTCTTTAAGTCTTTCCCCAAATTTAGGTAGTGACTTGGAACACTTTAGGGAGTGAGGAGTGCCACCTAGGATTTTAGAGAGCCAATTTTTGTGCATTAGAGAGTCTTTCTTGAGTTTTTCTTAGTTAACTAGGTAGAACACTTTGGGGGTATTCTTTTAGGTAGTGCACTAGAGATGCCCTTAGGCCGTCTTGACTTGGCCAGGGAACCATAACATAGAAAGAAGTAGGAGGATGGCCGTCTTTTTCGTTCTTTCTTCCCTTCTTTTTTTTTTTTTTTTGGTTTTTTAGCGGTCAGGGTATCCATATAAAATTGTGTGCATCTCGACTAAATAATTTTCTGGGTCCGGTCAAAGACAGAATATCCATGTTGGGACTAGAGAATTCACAAGAACAACTCGTGCGGGCCTGACTTCAAGAATTTGTTAAGTTTCAAACACAAAATATACTCCCTCCGTCCCTTTTTAAATGATCCATATGGGAATACGTGTAATTTCAAACCCCTAAAAAACATATTTCTCTATAAAAAAAAATTAATTTTTTTAATACCAAATTAAAGTGCTCATTGAGTACTTTAATTTGGTGCAAAAAAAATTAAAAATGTTCTACGGAGGTGCTTTTTTTAACGTTCACAAAAATACACGTTTCTCAAATGGATCACTTAAAAATGGACGGAGGGAGTAGAAATTTATCGCTCATCCTTATTGTCATTTGAGATACCTAGAATTGGTTGTCATGGTTGAGAACTTTGATACGAATTTGGAGAAAATGGTCAAAGTGGTAAAAGTCGATTTGGCGTGTTTTTGGTAGCATGCAAAAATTATGCTACTACTAGGAGTATAACAAACTTGTGGAAAAGGCAAATTGCAAAAGGGAACCAACCAACCCTGTGGGCTGTGAGCGGGTTTTGGGGGGGGGACTGTTTCAAATCCCAATAGCGCTGCTGGTTTTGGCACCACCCCAGCAGCACACTGCTTTTTTGTGCTTATAAACTTGTACTACTACTCCCCCAAAATTCTCTTGCCTTTATCGTACACATGTACTACGCGCACATACACTCGGATCCAAGATTTCTAGACTCGAGAAACAAATATGGGTCAAATAATTAAAAAAAAAATTGATAAAAGTATTTGAGATAACTTGATGATACTCCTATTTGGTATTTTGTGGTGTCAAATGCAAAAATACTACACGTACGCAAATGCGCATACGCAGGGGCGGAATTAGGATTTCATCTACGAGAGGGCCGTATGAAAACGAAATTTTAAAAATTCAAAGTTTAATAATCTATACTTTGAAATGTCCAAATAATGCCCATAACAAAACACACAGTCTATGTCTCTTTTTTTATCAGCAAGTAGAAGATAAATTATGGGGAAAATAAAAGGTACAAACCTAAATTTCGAGAGAAAACACCAAAATAGAACCTCAACTAGAGCATAAAACCTCAAGATAGAACCTCAAAACGTGGGTTTTACTAATAAGTTATAGCCTATATTTCAGAAACCTTGTGTTTGGATGAGTTTTGAAAAGAAAATTTGGAGAAGAATTTTTGAGATAGTGTTTGGTTGGGTTTTTGGAAAGGTGAATAATGAGTTAATGATTTGAGAGAGATAGAGAGATGATAAGAATAATGAGGTAATGAGTGGAGTGAGAAATGTTAAAAATGATTGGAAAAACAAAAGATTCTTTTTGAAAAAAAATTTGGAAAGGAGAGAAAATTGGAACCAAATTAATTTATTTTTTATTGGGGGAGGGGAGGCCCACCTATAGTAATATAAAAAAAAAATTACCTAAGATAATTGGTGGGAATTGGGGGGGGGGGGGGGGGCGGCCGCGCATACGCCAAAGGCACAGACGGTGCATCTCAACCGACCCTCCGGATTTTCGACAGTACGAACCATTGATTTTTTAAATGGACGGTTGAGATGAGTTGCATACATATGACATACGCGAGTGATACAGTATGGTATTTTTTAAGTTTTGGTGCTCATTTTCTAAGTTTAATCCTGCCGAAAACATATGACAATGCATAACTAAAATGAAAAAATGACATGAATTGTCTAATTAAATTTTGTATGAGAAACCTGGGCCCAATTGTATAATTGTGTGAGTTTTACGGAAATATACATATTATTATGAAGACTTAAGCGTAAATACTGAAACTTATAATTTTGAGACCCACGTATTGCCTTGGCTCCGTCCCTGCTTCTAAACTTATACTTTTGAGACCCCTTGTTTGCAAGCCGAACTCACATTTCGACGAGTAATTATTTGGTAATTTTAACGTATCGTCACTTAATGTCTCAATCTCCTCCACAACAAGACATTTCGTATGCGCACACGCACACGTGATAGTGTCTTAGTACCGCACAATTATGATGTTTCTATTCTGCCTACTTCCTTGGCTTATATTTCTGACCCAAAACAAAAGAGGCACCTTTCAATTTAGTTTACTTTTCAATTTGGGTTTATTTTTCTGACATCTCTACACACCACACACAATTAGAGCTCCTAAAATGTTGCAGTACCCAAAGTATGTGATACATACCACCGGGGTTGGTGTCCCAGTGGTGGAAGCACTCACCTTCCCTAGCAGTGATCCAGGTTCGATTCCTGGGGGCGCGAAAATGCTGGATTCTCTACCCGGTGCTCTACGGAGGGGTGGGGGTCCAGTGGTTCTCTACGGAGACCTCGCGTTGTACTCCGGTTCGGTTCTTGGGCTCTGCTGGGGGGTGTTGATGCACTCCACTGGTGTCCCGGTGGTAGGTCCCTTCCTTCGGCTTGGGTTAAATCTGGCCGGTTACCCCGGGGCCAGAGCCTAATGATGCAATGAAGTCCCCACAAGAACATCTTTTTTTCTGTTAAAAAAAAAAAAGAAAGTATGTGATACATCAAAGGATAATGCTCCTAATGGGCCTTCGCGCCAATCACATAAAATAGAAAATAAAAAAACTAGTAGTAGGAGTAGTAAAATTTAAGACATGGGCCTGGGGGCGCGCGAAAATGCTGGATTCTCTACCCGATGCTCTACGGAGGGGTGGGGGTCCAGTGGTTCTCTACGGAGACCTCGCGTTGTACTCCGGTTCGGTTCTTGGGCTCTGATGGGGGGTGTTGATGCACTCCACTGGTGTCCCAGTGGTAGGTCCCTTCCTTCGGCTTGGGTTAAATCTGGCCGGCAACCGGTTACCCCGGGGCCAGAGCCTAATGATGCAATGAAGTCCCCACAAGAGCATCTTTTTTTCTGTTAAAAAAAAGAAAGAAAGTATGTGATACATCAAAGGATAATGCTCCTAATGGGCCTTCGTGCCAATCACATAAAATAGAAAAGAAAAAAACTAGTAGTAGGAGTAGTAAAATTTAAGACATGGGCCTGGGGGCGCGCGAAAATGCTGGATTCTCTACCCGGTGCTCTACGGAGGGGTGGGGGTCCAGTGGTTCTCTATGGAGATCTCGCGTTGTACTCCGGTTCGGTTCTTGGGCTCTGCTGGGGGGGGGGGTGTTGATGCATTCCACTGATGTCCCGGTGGTAGGTCCCTTCCTTTGGGTTGGGTTAAATCTGGCCAGCAACCGGTTACCCCGGAGCCAGAGCCTAACGATGCAATGAAGTCCCCATAAGTGCATCTTTTTTTCTGTTAAAAAAAAAAAAAAAGTATGTGATACATCAAAGGATAATGCTCCTAATGGGCCTTCGCGCCAATCACATAGAATAGAAAAGAAAAAAACTAGTAGTAGGAGTAGTAAAATTTAAGACCTGGGCTTTACCTTGTTGAAGGCCTTAGTCCACTATTGGGCCTTTCAGCCCATTGGTTGAAGTATTTGGTTTCTGTAAGAAACAATGCACCCAGCCCAATTAGAAGTTTGAATCCACCCGAAAAGGCCAACAAACGAACAAGGCCGGAGGCCTCTCCAAAACCCTAGGGCAATTATAAGCTCAAGCTGATCTGAAGGGGAGGCGGGCTAGTGTGTGAGGGGGAAGAGAGTGAGAGAGAGAGAGAGAGAGGGGAGAGAGATGGTGTCGCTGACGCTTCAGAAGCGGCTCGCCGCCAGCGTGCTCAAGTGCGGTGGGGGAAAGGTCTGGCTTGACCCTAATGAAGTCAATGAAATCTCCATGGCCAACTCCAGTAAATTCTCTAATCCCCTGTTTTGCAATCCATTTTTGTTTCAGTCCCTGATCCATTTCTTAGGATCAACTTTTGATACTTTCTCGTGTTGTTGTCTATTGTCGATTGTTTGGGAAACAATACGAGTTACTTTTCTTTTCTTTTCTTGTGTCATTTGTCTTAATCTCAATACACATTTTTTGATTTGGAGTATCTTCTTACGTGTGAATGGTAGTGTTTTGCGGAAAATAATTCACAAACAGAATTTCTGTGCCGAAAATGTTACAGTGATGGTGATATGATGTTACAATTGTGCATAATAGGTTTGAACCCTAGGGCGACACAATATTATGTACTTATATTCGAGTTCCTTATAAAACACTTCTTTTTAGTGTTAACCTGTACTAACTACGCTTTTTCACAACTAGGGGAAAACTGAACTCGTATCGAAGGGAACATAATTGATTGTAAGATTTGGACAATCGTATTTGCACGAGAACGCATATCGTACTTCCGATAAACAAGAGTTATTTGATAATCTAACCAACCGAAGCTCAACATTTCGTTTGTTTTTTTTATTTACCTTTTGGAGGTAGAAGAAGAATTGATCAAATTGGGAGAGACTAAAAATGTTAAGGAAATCAATGCTGGATTCTATATGGTTTTGGTTCATAATTACAATATGTACATTTTAAGCAAATGAGAATGGGAACGTCTATTTGCAACAGCAGTATTTCCCCTTCTTTTGGTAATTTATTTTTCAAAGTTGAAGTGCAATCAAGAGTGGGTTATTGTCTGCTTATTAGTGTTACCCTGTACTTCACATTTCAAACCTTCTGGGAAATTTAGCTCACATGAAATTAAACATAAGTGATGGGTAGATTTGGATGGCGTATTTGCTCGAGAAAGCTTATCGAATTTCAAATAAATGAGAGTTAGTTGATAAGCTAATTAACAGATGTTTAACACTTCTTCATGGTTTTTGGATGAATAGATCAAATGGGCGAGACGAAAAATGATTGGAAATCAATGGTGAATTTCTGTATGGTTTTAGTTCCGAATTACAATCGATACAATAAGCAAATGAGAATTTTGCATCTATTTGCAATTGCAGAATTTTCCCTTCTTTTGGTAATTTATTTTTCAAGCGGAAACTGGCCCATGGTTATGCAATCCTAGAGTGAAATATTGTCCTCTTATTGCTTTCTTTGAACAAATATTTACATTCTGACATCATGATTCTTGTTTACCTAGTAACAATGACGCTCAATACCTGTGTTGTATTTGAAAGCTTTTCCCCAGTTGTATTTTGACATGTTGATATAATCCTTCTGTTTTTTGGTTGCAGGGCAAAACATAAGGAAGCTGGTCAAGGATGGTTTTATCATTAGGAAGCCAACCAAGATTCACTCACGATCTCGTGCACGCAGAATGAAGGAGGCAAAACGAAAGGGCCGTCATTCCGGATATGGTATTGCCTTCTAAATAATGGGAAAAGTATTGGCTCAAATAGATCTTAGTTTGCTGTTTATGTATGTGTAATATGATAGCGGAATACATTTAGCTGAAATCACTTTGGATGACGATAAAAAAAAAATTCAAATGTTTTACTATCTGGTTAAGCCAAGATAGTACATGGTTTTATCCCAATCCTTGAGCCCATTTTCATTATAATCCTGGCAAAGGACGTCCGTATGGGAGATATCATGCTCAAGAATTGTTTTTGGTTGAGTTCAGTATTTTGATGCCCTAAGATAGTGTAGATCATATGGCCTTGATGGCAATGTGTTCCTTCTCAAGTTTTGGTAAGTACACCAGAAATTGCAGTTAGTTTCTGATGTTGCTTCCTTTCTTGATTTCAGGTAAACGGAAGGGAACAAGGGAGGCAAGGTTGCCCACAAAGATATTGTGGATGAGGAGGATGCGCGTCCTCAGGCGCTTGCTGCGCAAGTACAGAGAATCGAAGAAGATTGACAAGCACATGTATCATGATATGTACATGAAGGTGAAGGGTAATGTTTTCAAGAACAAGAGAGTGCTAATGGAGAGCATCCACAAGTCCAAGGCTGAGAAAGCTAGAGAGAAGACATTGTCTGACCAATTTGAGGCTAAGCGAGCAAAGAATAAGGCGAGCAGGGAAAGAAAGTTTGCTAGGAGGGAAGAACGTTTAGCCCAGGTATGTGTTGATTAATCTAACCTTTTCGAAGATTGTTGACCAGAAGCTTTACTTTACCTATTTATTTGTCATGTTGGCTTACTGCATGAAGAAAGAATAGTTACGTTGTTTTTGTCCAAAATTGCTGATTTGATTAAGTTATATGTGGGGAATGTAATATTTGTATTTTGAATTTGCACAGGGACCCGGAGAGAAAGCACCACAAGCCCCTGCAGCAGCAGCACCTGCATCCGCACCTGCAGCTCAACCTAGCCGGTACAGTGTTACTTGTTATAGTAGTGTACATAATCAGTTTGTTTAAATTAGAAAAGATTAGAATTTGACAAGTATTTCTCTTCTGCTGGCAGGGGATCCAAGAAAGCCAAAAAATGAGATTTGCAGCTATGGGAAGATTGATTACTTAAAATTGTCTGTGTTTTTGCTACTATTGCAGTTTAGTTGTTTTGAAACCCTATTTTATGTTTGAATGTTATTTCAGTTGCTGTATGCGATCATGTGGCTTATATTTAGCATGCAGAAGGCTTAAAACCATTGAGCTTAAAATTGTAGTTTTTTTTTAAGGCAGCTTATTTCTCTCACTTCTCTACTAAGCTTGTTCACACGTTGATATTGTCTTAATGAGTTGATGTTGCTTAGACACAATATTCTTTGCCGTTACACCAACTAAAATTGGGAGCTTCTTGACGTGCAATTGGACCAATTGTGTCCGTCTCCCCGAGACCCGTTGCTAAGCTAAGGCATTTAGCCAATCTTGTGGCAAATTTGGCAAAAGGTTCATGTTGAACGAAAAGATTTGGCGAAGTGCTCTCTTAGTTTTGGACCACAATGTGTGCTTTTACTTACTGCTCGTCTCAATTTTCGGATTCATCAGAAAGGAAAAATTTCAAAATGCCCCCCATACTTTACACTCTAACTACAATGCGCATTCCAAACTTCAACTTATTGCAATTTACCTCCTAAACTTAAGGGAAATGATAGAGCCACACACTTTCAACCACACATAACCACACACCCTCTCACATGTGGTGGGACCCACCACATGTGAGAGGGTGTGTGGTTGTGTGTGGTTGAAAGTGTGTGGCTCTATCATTATTGTAAACTTAAACTCCGTTACTCAAAACGACTCTTTCCTCCCAATCAGTCAAATTGATAACGGATTTTGCTAACAGAGTTATATTTTTCATTAAATCTAACTTGGGTCTCTCTCTCTCTCCAATAGTGACCCCAGGCCACCTCCTTCTCCGACTCTCTCCTCTTCACCTTCCTCACCATCACAGCCACCACAAGACCGACCGTCAATTTCACCCCTACAGTACCCTAATCTTCTTCTCCTGCTCATCTCCCCCCCACCCCCAGAAACCCTAACACCAAGTTCTTTCCCCATAACCCCACAATCCGCCACCACCACCATCTCCTCCTGGATTAGGATTCGAGACTCAGACTGTGACGACGAGGAGCCCGATGGCATGACCCATTTTCTGAACGAGTTAATGCTCCAAAATTCAAAGATGTTCTTCTTATCAATGTATGCAATCTGGGTTCAATTTCAGCAGTCCATTTTCAGCAGGCGATGGAGGGGATTGTGGCGGTGATGGTGGTGGCAAGGTTGCAAACGACCCGAACTTTAGAATGTTCAAGTTCATTCATTAAGTTTTTAAACGAACTCGAGCCGAGCTCGAACTCACTAAAAATTTGATGAGCCGATCTCGAGCCGAGCTTGCCTAGGTTTGATTCGAACTCGAACATGTTCACGAGCCTTAACGAGTCAAAAATACTATATATTTATGCTCTCATACAGGTCTAAAACTGTAAATAAATTTTTTATTTTGCACATGAATAAGCTCATACATATATAAAATTAGGGAGCACTTCTAGTCCGGGCTCCGGACCTCCACGTTCCCGATATTTTTTTATGATCCGAACCGTCCAATGTGTTTAAAACGTGTTTTTAAGGGCCCCGCGAGAAATCATCAAAAAAAAATACCGGGAAGGGCTTGATCCTAACAGTTTTTCACAAAACTGTAAAAGTACAGTTTTTGTGAAAAACTGCTTGGATCAAGGTCTTCACAGTATTTTTTTTGATGATTTCTCGTGAGGACCCTTAAAAACACGTTTTAAACACATTGGACGGTTTGGATTTTGTCAAAACAATTTTTAAAACCTTCAAAACACCCAAAAGCTTCCAGTCAGGGACCCCTGACTGGTCCCTGACTGGAAGCTGGGCCTATAAAATTATAAAAATATACTAAAATTTTAAGTTTGTAGTACTTTTAAAAGTTTTATATACATATAAGATATAAAATTTTCATTATGACCATGTAAAAGTTCTTACATGTTCACTATTATATGTGAAATTCGTACGAAATATATGTATACTCTAGGTTCGCGAGCCCAACCGAGCCAAATATCGTCAAGTTCAAGTTCGGCTCTTTTATGGACCGAGCTTGACATTGGGGTTTAGGTCTGACTCGTTTACTAGACGAGTCGAACCCGAACGAGCCTCGAATAGTTCGCGAACGGCTCGGTTCATTTTGCAGCCCATGGTGGTGGTGGTGGTGGTGGTGGTGGTGGTGTGTGTGTGTGTGTGTGTGTGTGAGAGAGAGAGAGAGAGAGAGATAGATAAC
>JAXBDA010001212.1:0-59463 GCA_036023075.1 Gaultheria prostrata
CGTTGAAGGAAAAAAAAAAAAAAAAAAGAGCCCAAATGTTAATCATATTCTCAGAATTTCAGAATTTGCTACAATGGAAGTGGTTTGAGAGAGAGATCGGAGAGTCCTGGAAAAAAAAAAAAAAGTGTCCCAATGTTAATCCCGTGCGAATCAAACAAGGGATAATATGAGATGCAGGACTAAATTAATACCGGGATTAATAGTCCAGTACAATTTATGCTAGGACTCCTAATCCTGTGTGTTTCAATCTCCGAATCAAACGAGGCCTGGGGGTACGGCCTGGTCGTAGTCCCTTTTCCATTACAGGTGTGATTGGTATGGGCCTCTACCAGGGCGGAGTCAAAATGTGATGGCAATGAGATCAATTGCTTAAAGTATAATAGTAACAATCAACTGGGGCTAGTTCAGTTGGTCAGAGCTCTTGTATTTTACTAGGAGGTCAGGAGTTCGAATCTTCCCGCCTGCGTGCTGGGGCTTTTCCTTTCTTTCTTTCTTTATTTCTATCCCGTAACGGGTTATTTCTTGCATTGGTTAAGTTGTTGGACTTGGTTGTCTCGTGGACTCTCACATGTAGTGTCCTGGGTTGATACTTTGTACTTCATATTTGATGTAATTGATATCTCTTCTATCGATTGACAAAAAAAAAGTATAATAATAACAAAAAGTAAAATACCGAAATGACAAAGGAGTGAAGTAGATATCTACGAATAATATATAATTTCATAATTTTATTTACAAATGTTACACTAAAATGGCGAACAAAAAATAACTAAGTAGATATACACCCACAACATATAACCGCGTTCATGATTGACTACAAAAGTTACACTTGAATGACAAATAAAAAGTAGCTAAGTAATCGTGTTTACCTGATACTGGTGGTAGAGAAGCTAGATTTGTGCCCTTTTGAGGATGAATAAGTGGTTAGACTAGAGAGAGGGAAGAGAGAGGATTTCACTCCAACCTTGGGAAAAAAAATAAAAAATCCCAAATTTGTTGTTTCTCTTTTTTCGTGGAGAGGGAGAGAGAGTTTGTTAAACAGAGAAAGGAAAAATCTGGTATAATAAGGGCAAGTAGTTGCAATATTGGTCATAATACTCTTGCGGCAAGAAAATACCATATTCAGGGGGTAAATATGCAAAATTCCAAAAAAAACTGCTGTGTTTGGATGGGTTTTGAAAAGAAAATTTTGAGAATTTTTTTTGAGATAGTGTTTGATTGGGTTTTTGGAAATAAAAATAATGATGTAATGATTGGAGAGAGATATGGAGAAAAGTGACAATAATGAGGTAATGAGTGGAGAGAGAATATAAGTGATAATTGGAAAAAGAAAGAATCTTTTTTAAAACAATTTTTGAAAATGGGAGAAAAAGGGAAGTGAATTACAAGTCTCTACATCTAACATATGGGAACATGCCACTTTAGTGGAATCAAGTGACCCCACTTGACCCCCTCTCCCTCCACCGATGGAACTCTAGACAAGTGTATGGACTCCATCTAAATGTGTTGTGAAAAAGGCACTTGACACATCACTTGGTGGTACCTCAGGAGCATTGAGTAATCTCTCCCTGCCTCTTATAAAAAAAATTACTAAAAAATTCTCTCCCTCGAGGTTCCGTGATGGATGGGCACATATGTTTTCAATTTAGTTGAATTTGGGCCTGCAAAAGTCAAAACATGAAATGGTACCCTTGGCTGTTGGCCCATCACATAACTCGTGTCTAAAATGACCAAAATGCCCATCCCTGTATGGCCTCCATAGAGGGGGGGAAAAAAACTCCTCTGCCTTTTAGCTCAGGTCAAAACCAAAAAACATAGACTATGAATCGCTTTGGTTGAATATACGACTTAAGCTAGCCGAAGTATTTAATTTTATGGGATGAGCTGCGCGAAATGTATAGCCATTTTTAACGACTCATTGGAACTGCTATCTGAGTGAAATGCATAATCACTTATAACTACTCCTTAGAACTGCTATCCCAAGTATTGAGGTTCGGTGATTATATGACTCGCGTAGACAAGAACTACAAGTGCTCAAGACAGGGACATGCCCACATAGGGTCCCATAGGGCACACGCTCCCGCTTGATTTTATGATATTACATTAATATTTTAATATACCTAATAATATGATATTGTTTGAATAAAATTACTTAAAATTTTCCTTAATCACGTGGATATTTGTCAGATCAACTTTTTTAGAATGTAAAATTTCAACTCCATTTTTTGTTTAAACACAAACCTTTCAGTTAATTATAGGACAAAGTTACATACATAGTCACTAATATGTTATTTTACCAGCAAAAAAAAATTATTTTAAGGAACTACAAATATACGGGTTAAGTTTATTAATTTATTTGACCCCACTAACAGTGGCGGACTAAAAAATTTAATGTAGTGGAGACACTCAATTGACCATGTTGAGAAAATTTATTTCATAATAAGAACATGCTAACATCAACCCTTAGGTGGAGGATAATGTGTAGAAAATGTATTGATATCCGATAAAAGTGTAGTGATATCCGTGACAATATATTGATATCCGTTATTAATATCTGAACTTGTTTGTTATATTATCCTCTACTGTTAGCAAGACCCTTTATAATAAACAACAATGAGTTAAAAGTTTATACCCCAACCACAATAACGATATTTAAATAAAATGTAAATCAAACAACGTTATGGAAGAAAATTAATGCCCGAAATGAGATAAATCTAATTATTTTTAATTTCTATAGAAATGGCATATTTCAATTTCGGGTATTATGGATACAATACTCAAAATACATAGGGGTACAAGTGAGATTTTTTAATTTTGAGTGGAGACACGTGACCCCATTTGAATCCGCTCCCGTCAACTAATACATATTTCTAGATCCGTCCCTCGCTTAAGAGATCAGTCGAGGTGATGTTTGGTGTCCCCACTACTAATACAATTTTGTCTATATCAATTTTTTCAAAGGAGGGTAAATTAGTCCAAATAAAAGTGGGAAACATTTCCTACACCACGGCCTTGGCTTGGCTGGGGCTCGGAACCCAGAGAGTCAGCAGGTCCTTTCTTTTGGATGACTGTCTACGTACCCAAACAGAAAAAAGCGACAAAAGCAACTCCCTAGGAGGACAAAACACTTTCAACCCCAGTTTTTTTTCTCTTACGTTGACCCTAATCACTTTTCTTTGATAAGGAATTTAGGACAGAATCGTCATTTCACAACAATCAAAGAGATCCACAAATTGTACCAGGTACAATTCCTCTTCTGCTAAAAAATGCTCATCTGGCAGATGACGTGGACTCCCTCTATAAAATTCCAAAATAAACACCCCAGGTGTAACCGTCCGACCCGGAGATCCTGTAGTGCACCATGTAGTGCACGTCCGGACATCTTGATAATCAAATGTCTGGATTTTAAATAGATACTTAAAAGGCCTTGTTCGTTTTGGATTTCAAGATCCAATTTTCTTAATTACTACTCTATTATCCAATTATTACCCCTATTTTTAAATAATATTTTCATTTTTCTTTCTACCTTTCTCCAATCATTAATCCCTATTTTTGTTTAATTATTATTCATATTTCTCCCTCTAATCATTACAAAAACTAAAACCAAAACCCAAACCAAATATAACCTTAGTAAAGTGCTTTTAATTCTGAATCATTCAAAACACTTTTGGATTGTTCGGATGTGCACTACATGGTTCGCGGATTAGTAACCATGGATCCTTTAGTGCACCATGCAGTGCACATCCGGACCGTCCATATTGGTAATCAAAGGTTTGAATTTTAGATAGACTCTTTTAGTAGAGTCTTTTTAAATTTGAACTGTTCAAAACATTGAATTATTTGGATGTGCGCTATAAGATCCGCAGGTTGGTAACCGTCAACCAACCAAGTAATTATTCAGTGCTCCTGGGGCACCATTTCACCACATATTTTTGTAGGGTTCATACACTTAGTGCTGGACCCTATAAAAATACTCTCTCCGTCCGAATTTGCTTGCCCCTTTTGTGGAAGTGGGTTTTTAAGGGGTGTGAAAATTTTGTATTGTCTTTTCTGTTTTGCCCCTAAGTCCAGTCAATATTACTGTGGTCAATTTTGTGGGGCTAATTATTTATATGAAACTCAAAATATGTGCAATATGGATCTTGTTTGATAGATATCAATTGGTTTTATTATACAAAGTTTTCAAAATCATAAGAACCGTTATAAAATAAAAGATAATGAACAAGTCAATTGAGATGAAAAAAGTACTTTTTAAGGGTAAAACTGGAAAGTGGCTCTATTTTGATGGATGTTTTTAGAAATAGGACAAATATTTTGGGACATCCCAAAATGAAAAGAAGAACCAGGAATTTGGGACGGAGGGAGTATGTGGTGTGGAGATGTGTTGGGAGCACCAAATATTTTTCCAACTAAAGAGCCAACAACAGCTCAACAACAGAAAAAAACAATAAAGGCAGCTTGACTTCAGTCCCCTTTGTCACATATTTTACAAATTTAGTGGATTAAGTATAATAGAATCATCAATCAAAAGGAAAGGGTATAAATAGAATTAATAATTGGATACTTTATTTATGGTACTATATGGAGTACATTTCGTAGTTTTTGTAAAATTTTATTTTTAACTCATATTTAAATCTAATCACGAAAATTTCAACGATAGGGTACGGGGTTCATTGGGATTACTCATTAAATTTATCATTAGAAAAAACAAATAGAGGAATCCGATCTGTAAAAGAAATAAATGGTCGAATGAGATCTTGTTGTTTGAATTCTTCGGTCCGAGCATGGATTCAATCAGTTTCGTGTTAAATTATTCATTGTGTAGTCACTGATGTGTGAGTTAATAATAAAAAAAGAACTCAATATTACTATGATATAAACAAAAATTTAATCACTTTTCTAAAATCAAAAAATAAAAAATTTCATGACTTCAGGGGGTGTTCCGCCAATTTGGCTTTTTTATGTGGGAGCTCGAAAAATGCATTAGCTTTTCGTGGTTTTTTATGTGATGTATTGTGAATGGATGACATGTCTCGAAAAATGCAAAAAGTTAATTTTTGGCCTTTTGAGTTAGTGGAACGGAGCCTCAAAGTGATGTGATAAACCTATTGACTCGAAGCAATGCTAGAAACACAACTTCATAACGCATTTTATACACCCATTTGATGTATATGGGATCACACGCATCAAACGCCTTGAAACACAATTGTGTTATAAAATTTTAAATCAAGCTATTTTTTATTTATGAATAATTCATGAATGAAAGTCTATATATTTGGGCTAATAAAGCCTAATACAAAACCCAAAAGCAATTTTAAAATTATCAGACATATTAAACACTCGACTTACAGATGGAAGTTTAATCCAAAAAAGAAAAAAAAAGCAAAAAAAAAAGAAAACAGAGCAAAAAGAAACAAAAAGAATACAGTAAGCTCTCACTCACTCCTCACTTTCTCTCTCTAAAAACAACCAAATAAGTCGTCTCTTCTTTTTTACTACTACTCCATCAACCCCCAAAAAAACATTATAAAAACACACACACAACAAAACCAGTTCCCCCCTTTCTCTCTCTACATTTTCTCTCTCTATATCTCTCTCTCTTCTGTATATTGTATGTATAGCTGGGAAAGAAACCCAGAAAAATCTGCGATTTCTCTCTCAATGTCGAGGTTTTGAAGCATCAAATGTGATGGGAAGCGGTTTCTCGCAGCTCTTCCCTTGCTTCGACCCGGGGGTGAACCGGACCGGCAGCAACAGCAGCAACAACCATCCGGACGTGATCTTCTCATCCACCGAACCGCTCGACGAAACCCTAGGTCACTCCTTCTGTTACGTCCGGTCCTCCGCTCGCTTCCTCTCTCCCACCCCGTCCGATCGGTTCGTTTCCCCAACTAACTCCCTCCGGTTCTCCCCGTCTCACGAACCGGGTAAGGCCAGACCGGGCGAGACCGGGTTCAAGGCCATCTCCGGCGCCTCGGTGAGCGCCAACACTTCCACTCCCCGAACCGTCCTCCAGCTCGACAACATTTACGACGATGCCACTGACTGCATCGGCGGTGGGGTCAAGTCCAGCATCGTTAACGGCTTCGAGAGTACGTCGTCGTTTAGTGCTTTGCCGCTCCAACCGGTGCCTCGAGGTGACCCGTCCGGTCCGATGGAGAGGGCCTTCTTCATGTCCGGTCCGATCGAGCGTGGGGCCCTCTCCGGACCGCTCGAACCCTCCGGCGGGTCGGACAACGGGCGGGTTCCCTTCTCCGCCCCTCTCGGTGGCGGCTACGTAAAAAGGAGGAGGAAGAAGGGTATTCCGGGAATTAGAAAAGCCTTCTCGAGGAATTTCTCGGAGAAGAAGCGGTGGGTTGTTCCGGTGAGAAATTTCGTCGGACGGAAAGAGGTAACGGCGGCTGGAGGAGGAGAGAGAGAGGGAGTAGCTGATTGTGAATCGAAGAGAGAGAATAGCAGTAGTAATGTCCAGTGGGCTTTGGGGAAGGCGGGTGAGGATCGGGTACATGTGGTCATATCGGAAGAGCTTGGGTGGCTATTTGTTGGGATTTATGATGGGTTTAACGGACCTGATGCTCCTGAATTCTTGATGGGTAATCTCTATAAAGCCATGTATAATGAACTAGAGGGTTTGTTTTGGGATTCTGAGGATTTAGTAAATGTAACTACTTCAGAAAATGTAGATAGCATTGGTGGTGGTGGTGGTGGAGATCGTTCTAATGATGGGGGAGAAACTCAAACAACTGGAAATGAAACGACGGAATCGGATAGGGGATCGGTTAAGAGAGTAACGTTTGAATCGGAATCGGAACAGATTGGGATTAGACGGAGGAGATTATGGGAATTTCTGGCGGAAGACGACCCGGAAGACGGGCTTGATCTATCGGGGTCGGATAGATTTGCATTTTCAGTAGACGATGCACTTAGGGTGAGCAATGCCAGTAGACGGTCACTCTTGTTATCGAAGTTGAAACAAGGGTTGATTAGGCATAAAGAGAGTCCTTGGAAATTTGGGTTTGAGGCCAAGGAGAAATCCGAGGCCGAGGCCGAGAAAAGAGTGGAGGAGAGGATTAGGAAAAACAGTAGTAGTAGGAAACGTAGTAAAGTTGGTCCAGTTGATCATGACTCTGTTTTGAGGGCAATGTCGCGGGCTCTTGAAGTGACTGAACTCGCGTATTTGGATATGACGGATAAGGTTCTTGATCAGAATCCGGAGCTTGCCTTGATGGGTTCATGTTTATTGGTTGCGTTGATGAGAGATGATGATGTTTATGTGATGAATGTTGGGGATAGTAGGGCTATTGTGGCTCAATACGAGCCCGAAGAAGTTAGTACTAGCACACGGGTAAAGGGGGCTGAGGATAATATTGGATCAAATGCAGAGGACATAGTTGAGGAGTCTACAGATGCTGGGGTGAGGGTAATTAAGGTAGAAAATGAGGCTACTACTCAAGCTATTATGAGATTAACTGCATTGCAGTTGTCTACTGATCACAGCACAAGCATTGAAGAAGTAAGTGTTGAATCTTGGAAGATTAAATTTTAAAGTAATTCATTTTTTCCTTTTTTGATATTTTGGGAATTCTCAAGTAGTGCTATTTGCTTCCATATGGTAACTTGATATCAATTGGATGCACTTCACCTTATTGAAGTGTCTTCGACAAATGTTGTTTGGTTGGGGATGTAGTTTTAACTATAGTGGACGTTACAAAAATGGTTTAGTTACTGCTTCAGGTAAGTTTGAAAAGTATATCTAGTTCTCATTTGGCACATAAAAATCTAGATTCTGGCAATGCAGACTATGATGTCCATGTCCTTTTCTCTTTCTTTCTAGGTAATTTAAGTACTAGCTTCAATGATTAAACTTGATCCTCGGCTGCTCAATTGCTTATGTAACGGAGTGCACATTTGGGGCATATAAGGAATAGTTGTAGGAAACAATCCCCTGGTTATTAGTTGACGATTCAGAGGCAAATTTTTGGATGCTGTCAATATGCACAACCAGTGTTCTAAAAGGCGGTTGAGGCGGCCGATTAATCGGTGCCTAGGCGGTGGGTCACCGCCGCGCCTAGGGGCCAAGGCGTTTGAAAAGGCGCTCGTCCGATTAATTGGGAATAAGGCGGTGTAAGGCAGAGATTAATCGTCTAGGCGGTCTAGGTGCGATTAATCAGCTGGTCGGATCAAGGCGGAGAAAGGCGGACCATTAGGTGGGGTAGAATATGAGATTTTAATAGAGTCATTACCTATTAATGCGAATATGAGATTTTGATGACTAGTGGAGTCATTACCTATTAACTTAGTACTACTTAGTTCCATTTTATTTTGAACTTTGAACTTTGTAATTGACTAGTAATTTGGTAGTTGGTACTACTTAGTTTCATTTTGTTTGAACTTTGAACGTTGACTTCGCATTACTACTTAGTTTTTATGTTATTTAATATTTTGTTCTACTTTTATTGATGGTTTTGCTCTCAAAACTTGGAGAGGGTATAGGAGAATATTTAAAAAAAATAAAAAATTGCCAAAACCGCCTTATTGTCAAGGCGCCGATTAATTGGCTAAGGCGCTAGGCGGTGCCCGGCCGCCCGACTAGCGCCTAGCGTCTTTTAGAACACTGTGCACAACCCTTGCCTATTCTTGGATGTGTGAGAACTTCTGTTCTTAACTTGTTTCTTACTATGGAAAGAAAAGGAAACTGTGATGGAAATCTGTCTGTTTTTGGAGTGGACCCCTAATGTAGGGAATATCTTGCATCAGGAAACTTCAATTTTCTGTTTCTCTGAATTGACTGCATATGGAGCTGTTCAGTTTCTGCTTCTCTGGGTTCTTTGGAGGAAGTTCGTAATTTGATTGCCATTGGAGGTCGAAGGCCTGGGCCTAAACATTTTCCCCAGCTTTCATGTCTCGTGAAAAATCTGTGAATCCTTTTGTAACCTCGTGGTCTTCTACACTGGCCATGGCTCTTGATTTAAAATTGCAATATTTGAGGAACTGAGGCATCATTGTTCCAAATCTTCTGATGGTGAAGTCATCCTAATTTGGATATGTTTGGGGTAGTTATTGTGTAGCTAGATCCTAAAACCCAGAGTTCACATTGACCTTTCGTTTGCAAACATGTGGTTGAAGTAGACATTAGTATCCTGTTAAAAAAGATGAGTTTTTTTTTTTGCAGCCATGATGCTTTAAGAAACCTTGAATGGTCCCTCACAGATTTTATACTCCCCTTAATTTATGACCAGCTTCAGAATAAGGATAAACCTTTCCGTGCTGTTAAATTGCACCCTGAAGCTTGTTCACACTTCACAGCGAAGTGAGACAAGTATTCATTGTATTACTGGAATGCCACCATAAACATTAAGAAGCCTCTTTTTCCCTAGTCACATGGTCATTTTCAGTTTCATGGTTCTGTCCCATCCACTTGTCTGTTTCCTAATGCAAAAGGACTGTATAATTTAAGGAAGCTTCATAGTAAGCTTCCTTGATTTTATAGGATGGTTTCCTTGATATTGGATGCCTCCTTAATGAATGTTGTGCATGTACTTTAACTATTGGGCAGTAAATGTTTCTCAAGATCTACTGGATATAAGTTTGAGACTTTTTTTCATATGAGAATTATCTTCTGTATGGCATGAGTCAATGGATGACTGTGTGTCCCTTACTCTACCTGATTTTTGTTCTATCTACTGGGAGTCAAATCATTAGGTAGGTCTGATGAAGAAGAACTTGAGGGTGTTAGCTAAGGTACACCCATGTCCATCGTTACCACTCTTTAAGTTTCCTTATAAGCCCTTCTACGATTCTTTTGGCCAAACTCCCGTTAGCTGTGGCTTGTCCTTGGCCACTGACCTACTTCTTGCAACTCGTTTTGAAATCCCAATTAAGATTTTACATGCCTTTTTATTTGTATGGGATTTTTTTGTGAGTGTAGTTGTTTACTCTTGATGTGGTTGACTCTCAAGCTAGCTATAAATTTGTGAAATAGGGTAGTCATAGTGATGTTTACAAAAAGCTTTCAGAAATCACTTACCTAGTCGTTAGAATGTTAGGTGTTAGGGAAACAGTTGTGTAGTGACACTACTGAGGAAAGTATAGCGAAGCTTAATGCAAGTTGGAAGTTCTTCAGGCAAAGGAGTTAAAGAAGAAGAGGCCATCTAGGTTAGAACTGCATCATAGTATCCTCAATGGGTATTGCTGAATATTGTCTTTAAGACCTGTTTTCTAATGAATTTAAATGTCTGAAACAATAGATAGATGAAGACTAGAAATTGTTGTATAGGACTTGGAACCCTCTGTATAGCAACTTGGCTACTTTGACTGTTTAACTCATGTAAAGTGGTAAATAAGTAAAACCCTTCTACGGAGACCCCCTATTACAACTTGGACTCAACTTAGTTGCTAGGATAGGAACCACCATATGTCCCGTGTATGTATGAACTATTGCGCTTCACTTGTAAAGCTCAACAAACACAAGCTAAATGTATCTAGGGAAATACTGAGTTGAAGGGATATAAATTATGACCAACGAAAACACCTAGCATGGATGTCTTCTGATAGGTGGAAAGTGGCCCTCTTAAGTAATCAAACCGAGTTTTTACATTTGAAGCATATCAAATGCATATTGCCATAATGGAAATGTCTCATATCCAGATGTTCTCTTTTGCCTTTTGTTTCTTCCTCGTCTCTTTTTTTGCTGCTGCTGCTGCAAATGTTTATTATCTTTTCTCTTCTATCCTCGATGATTTCTAAGCATTTGCTGTCTTAACGTGAACTATTGCAGGAAGTTATTAGGATCAAGAGTGAACACCCAGATGACAGTCATTGCATTGTTAACGACAGAGTAAAAGGCCGCCTTAAAGTTACCCGTGCATTTGGGGCTGGGTTTCTTAAACAGGTTTGTTTACCGTTTATGCTATTTTAATTGTGTAAAGGATCTCCGCTTTGAAAATAGGGTAGCCTGTCAAGGGGAGAAAATAAAATAGACTAAAGCTCTCAGTCCCAGCTACTTGAATTGTGATGGCTGCATATTGCATGGAAAATATCAAGTTAGTTAGATTTCAATTTTGCAATCCAAACTTGGAAGTACTAATCTTTGAATAAAGAGATACATATATTTTACATATCATTTCCTTCTCAAATTTAGAATCGATGATGGAATGGGTAATTGTTTATGAGGTTTACACAGAATTATGTGAACAGAGTCAACAGACGAATGAGTTTTACTAGACGTATTATAGCTGCATAAGTACAGAATATATCTCTAAAATATGGGTCTCATACTGACGAAGTAGTTGTACTAGGAGCATTCTAGCTGTGCCTGTATAGCTGCTTTATATCTATGAAATATTTGTTTCTCATACTTAAATCTTTTAAGACTAAGTTTCTAATTTCAAAACATTAATATATTATTCAGAGCATTAGGTACAAAACATTTATCAGGATTTTGGACTTCAAATGATAATTTTCACTTGCATGTTTGTGCAGGCCAAGTGGAATGATGCATTACTGGAAATGTTTCGGAATGAGTATATTGGTACTGCACCATACATATCTTGTTCGCCTTCGCTCCGTCACCATAAATTATGTCCAAGAGATCATTTTTTAGTCCTCTCATCTGATGGCTTATACCAGTACTTGAGTAATCAGGAAGTGGTTTCTCATGTGGAGAGTTTTATGGAAAAGTTTCCGGATGGAGACCCTGCACAACACCTAATAGAAGAGCTTCTTTTGCGTGCAGCCAAGAAAGCTGGTAAATTCCTCACCTTTCTTTTGAACAGTTGGTAGTGTTTACTCAAATTGGCATGTGTTTCTTATTTCAACTTTTCCGTAAGTCTCTCATCTTTCATATGTTTAATTACTGGAAATCTCTCTTCGAAAATTTGAGAAAGTCGCTTCTATTTCGGCTATTGAGTTAGGCGGAAGCAGATACCCTGGCATAACTGTTGTTATTTATGGCCAATGTACTTGTTAAAAAATTAGTATCCAGTTGTGGTTTATCTGGATCTGCTAGGGAAGACTCTAACGTAAAGAGATTGGATCTATTTTTCAATATTTTGATAACTTAAGCTTTCACTTTTGCAGAAATAAGGGTCCTTTTTTTTTCCTTTCAGCTTTTTGTTAGTGGGATCGGTGATCGGTGTAGAATTTTTATGCTTCGCACTCAAAGCCATTACCATCTCTAATTTTTCTGTATCATGCTTTTGATGGCACCCTCATCTCAATGGAGTTTTTGGGGTTCAGACCTGCCCACTTTCATGTACTTTAGCTGCTAGGAAATGGGCTCAACCAATGCATATCAAACTACCCAACAAGTAAATGATTTAGGATGCTACAAGCAAAGATAGGAGAAACAGGGGGAGGGCTGTCTTTCTGAAGCAGAAATGCATCAAGAGATGTAAACAACTGAAAACCCATTCTTCTAGCCTATGGGAGTACTCAAAATAAGAGCCAGAAGTAAGATATGGCCTAGGAATCTGCCGATTCTGTTTTTTATATCTGGACACCGAGTTGCCCATATTTATGTTCCTGGCCTCTGAATGAATCATTGCAGACCCGCAAAGAAGGGAAAATGAAAGAGAGAAAATCCAGAATGTCGTGTGTAGTATGCTTTGGATGTGCTATAAACTTGTTCAGGTTCAATTAAAGATAACACATTTTATGGGTTAGAATGTTGTTTTTTTAACTTGTTTAGTTGTGTTATTTTGGTCAAGTTGAATTGTGCCGGACAAGGTTTTTGGTGTGGCTCATATGTCATATTGTGGATCAGACAACATTTTTGGCATCATGATTTGTTTTTGATTTGTGTCTAGAATAGTCTTAGGATAAGAGTCACGTTTTCCACAACTTCTGGTCCTTGGAGTCTGACAGCCTGTAAACAACTTTGAACTTTGCTGTCCATTAGAGAGTTCAGTTCAAGGGAAATTGTCCATTAGAGAGTTCAGTTTAACGTAACAATCTTGTCGTCCAACACCAGGTGTTGTCACTAGTTTGATTATTCTTTGCTTCCTTTCGAGCTATAACTAATAAAGTCAACAACTAGTTTATCCTTTGGAGTATTTGCCTATGCGCACATTGGAGTAAACCTTACAGAGTACCTCTTGACATGGATGCTAGCTATTTGTGTTATCCCTCAACTTCTCGCAATGTTCTTTTTTTTTTAATTATTATTATAGAAATGTATCATGGCACCGGAAATAATTTCTTGTTTTTATAGCCGTAAGGCTTGAGTCTTTTGTTCTTGTTTTGACTTCACTTTTCTGGTGAATCTTAAATGGTTCACGGCCATGACCAAGTTGCTTGAAGCATGTACTGAATGATGTGGTCAAGTACGGAATGTGCTTGATAGTGTATTTTCATCTACTGTTTCCGAGTTATTATCGAAGTCTTTTACGAATTGACCAATATTTTCAACCCCCCTACCTCATAGTTTGTATTTTCAAAGTAGCCGACGAAACACATGAAATTAGTTCCTGGAGTTCAGTGAACAATTTTTTTTGCTCGTCCTGCAGTCATTACTGATCAACATAAAATTGCTTAGGTATCCTCTGAGGTTTTATTGACTAATTTTTACTTTTATGCAGGAATGGATTTCCATGAATTGCTGGATATCCCACAAGGCGATCGGAGAAAATACCATGATGATGTTACTGTGATGGTTATATCACTTGAAGGAAGAATTTGGAAGTCCTCAGGAAAATACCTTTGAAACAACCTCCAACCCGAGGAACGTCTCGACCCCTGACATCGCCGTGATATAAGTCTTGGGTTTTGATCCTCAAGCTGAGCTAATCGCCAGCAGATTGGATGCTCCAATTCCGACCCACTTTTCATGGGTCCATGAGGATACTTTTGGCTCTCATCATGAGGACACCAATATGGGGAACCCCACATGACCAAATGCTGGATTATCAACAAGACTCCAAATGCATGAAAATATAGGTTTTAGGGTGGAAAAATAGAAATTTTGTAGGTGGGATTCAGGGGAACTGATATTTAGCAAAAAAGAAAAAATCCCTTTTTTTCTTTCATATTTTTCTCCTCTTTTTTAGTTTTTTTTTGCATTGGTGGAGGGTCATTTCAATTCGTCGTTCTTTTCTTTTTACAGCAACAAGATCTGCTTGTAATTTGGTGGGGGTATAAATTTCCTTATTAACATGAGCATTTTCCCTTGTCATAGGGAAGCATCTGTATTTGGTTGGTGGATTTCCACCAATGAGGTTTACAAGAGCCGGAAATTCTAATCAAACCCATTTGCAGAAGCTATTTTATTACCATCTGCACATCATTTATTAGCAACTATGCTTGCTCGGAACCGGGTGGCCTGTAGTGGGAAATAACTTCCATAATACTGCGCTATGTGATCAAGGTTATATAAAATTTCAGTAGTGCTACATACACAGAAACTTGTCCAGAATTTGAAATTAGCGGCTTAGATTCACCTGGGGCTGGGTATTTAGCATTTTTGATGAAATTTTCATAGTAAATTTATGATTTTACCACAGGCCGCAAGCTAATTACCATCCTACCCTCATGGTGGTTCTTTTTCTTCTGTAAGGTCATTTGGTCTATCAATATCCTCCTCCGGAGGCTTATAAAAGAGAGGCCAAAAAAAATTGGTGTTTGGTCAAATGCCACATTTTGCAAATTTTGCCCTCCGATTAGAAATTGCCCTGTTGGTTTTCTTGTAATTCTGCCACGATGCTATGCCCTTTTGGTCTTTTGGCTATGTATGGCTAAATTACGCATTTGAGTCCCTGAAGGTTGTTGCTTTACGCATTTGAGTCCCTAAAATCTGAATTAAAATACATGGGCATAAAACTCGTGCTAGGCACGAGACCTTATGTAGTTAACTGTGAAAAAAAGAGAAGTGAAACCTTGATTGCAACTTTCTATTGATGGATACATCCTGCAACTGCAAGAGATGGAACCTTTGAGACTAAAATGAACTGAGATTCAGCAGGGCGGGCTGTACACATGCAAAAAATCTTATGACCTCTGTAGCGTAGGTGTTTGTTTTGAGATATTGACAATTGCAGAAGGCCTTCGCGCATAAATGTGCCGCTAAGTGTGCTTCTGAAATCTGCTAACAAGCAAGTACCTTACTTGGAACTTCATTTTCTCCCAAGTACAACAAAACCACTACCCACACGACCTTTTGGCTTAACATCTCAACATAGAGTTGGATTTGGGTGGACAGTGTGTAGTTCTATTCACGGACGATTTTCATGTAGGAATAACCAAAATAACTGGAGTAAAATGGATCATCCGAGCGGACCGTTTACAAGTAAAGACTACTTCATGGCATATCTAATGGAGATACCCATTTCGAGACATGTATCAGCTCATCACAGAAGGGCCTTGGGCATCAACTGTATTCTTCTGAAATCTGGTAACAAACAACTACCTTAATTGCATCTTCACTTCCTCCTCACAGAAGAACACAATCACGAAAACCACCTACTCATTTGGATTAACACCTTCGTTCAGACTTGAAAGAAAAGAAGTTGTTGAAATCTGCTTGCACTCATTAGCTCTCAATTACGTTCAACAACTCATGATGCGGGAGCTTCTGATAAAAAAGGCTCCCCGCACCTTAATTGAAAAGACCGGCCAAAAATTACTAGGATTGACTACGATCCACGTTCAACAGGATTACTCGAAGACCCTAACCAAAATAACTGGAGTAAGATGGATCATCCCGAGCAGACCGTTTACAAGTAAAGACTACTTCATGGCATATCTAATGGAGAGATACCCATTTCGAGACATGTATCAGCCCATCACAGATGGGCCTTGGCATCAACTGTATTCTTCTGAAACCTTTGTACCAAACAAGTCCATCCCTTCGCATACAACTCAACCCCAAGCTCAGACATTTCGTCGAACACCTCCATTGCATTGCCCAAATTTCCCTCTCGCTGCCATATTCTTCGAGGAAAATTAAGTGTCTTTCGCCTTTGCCTTCAATCACCAAAAACAGCAGTATCTCTAATGGGGTTGTAGGGTTTCTTGCAGAATTCTGATTCAAACACACGAACACTTGGAATTCCAGAGAGAGGAAAAAAAAAATTGGGTTATAGATCCACCGAAGTGGGTAGCCTTAACCGGATGTGTCTGGTAACAGGTAAGCTCGAAAGCTGTTCCCGTCCCTGTCGGGGGAGATGCCAACCATCTCTCCTTTTTACGAACACAGTATTATTTCTTGCACCGGTGATATATATACTGTAGAAATATCTGAAACATAACCGATGTGGGATAGACATTGAGAAATTTCAAAAGCATCTCTAACACATGGGAAAATTTTGGGTTTCAAACGCCAAACTCGGCTGTCTAAAAGTGTTTTGGACAGCTCAGATTTCTTCCACCCTCTCTTCTATTTCTCTCTTTAGAATTTGGCTTCAAATCTTGCATGGAGTAGAAATGGTACATTTTGATCCAATCCTGATGCACAATGGAGTGTCAAATCCAACGTGAATTTGGCTGCACACGATTTGCTTCAAATTTAACTCCTCATGACAATTATACTTTTGGTCTTTCGGAATTCAAAAAGTATTGTTCTACACTTATAAGTACTCTTAATACGGTATCAGTTGGACTTACCTTAAGTTTCTCGTTTTTAGCATCTATAACTTTTAGCACTTCAATTTCCCATTTTTAGCACCCACAATTTTTAGTAAAATTGACTTTTAGCTAATGAGAAATGAAATGACTTTTAGTAATGAGTGCTAAAAACGGTTAACTTAACCTTATTTTTAATACATATGGTCTTGGTGGCAATAATTTGTCGTGATTCTTTTGGCCTTTCGTATTTTGCATTTGGCATAAGTGAAGTTTTATTTTTTTCCGGTGATATCAGTTCACTTTAGCGTGCCATACTGCCATTCATTGATATCTAGTTTAATACATGCAATACAAGTTACTTATGTTGACAGTGCAAGTTTGTTGTGGGTAATCAATTGAAAAAATATTCTATAATGAATAATCAAGCATCGTCTTGGTACAACTTAGTTATGTTGAGATTGCCCGTCAATCATTGGATTATGTACGGTTGTTATCTCTAAGCTCCGGCCGGATTCAGTCGAGGTACGCGCAAGTTGGACCGCACATCTAATTATCAAAAAAGAAGAAGAAGAAGTTATATTGCTCTCTTCGTCTTTTGAGATTACTCTTAAAATTACCACCCATAGGAATTTTTCTTATGAACATAAGGAGTACTTGCTTAGGTATCTGAACTTGGGCTTTTATTTTGATGGGCCTAAGGATTGTTGAGCCCAGTTGCGAGGTAGGGTAAGGGTGAGGCATGAGGGGCTGTTGCCTTAATGTTAGCTACTTTTTCTTTTTTCTTTTTCTTCTGATAATCGGATATCCGGTCCAGTTTGTGTACACCTCAACTGATTTCGGGTCACTGAAATTAACGACAAGGATGGAGCCAGGGGGCTAGTAGGGGCGGTCGTCCCCCCCTACAATTTTAAAAAGTTCTGGTATTACATTGGAAAAATAATATATCTCATCAAACTATATAGTCTCGTCCCCCTCCATTTTTTCGTTAAAAAGATTAATAGCAGCATGCTAACAACTTTAATATTTTTCAAGCTATGAAACATCTTTGTACTAAAATTTGTCTTAATGAGGTTTGATACAATCCTTTTTAAACAAAATAAGGCCCAAAACTTATAACTGAACTCACCTAGCTTGTTCACTTTTAAAAAATTAAGACCGATTGAAATTTTGGAAGCCCAAAACTCTTTACTGATTTCAATAGATAGGATTAGATAAACATTAATACTTTTGCAATCTAAGTTGATATAAGAAACATGTTTGGTTTCATATGTATTGGTGTGATTTTGTATTTTTTTGAGTTAGTAAATATTTGTTAGAAAAAATATGTTTACTTTTTGTGATAAAACCAAAAACATTACTGCAATAAAATCAGAACGCAAAATCTGGAAATCGACGAAATGAAATGATGATCAAGGCGAGTGTTTAACACTCTGTACTTAAGACAGATTCATTCTCGCTATGGTGCTTATGGTTTGTATAAACGTCTATCTCCCAGCACTACTTGATCTTCACCGAACGGAAATAGCACTCTAATCTATTCGGTAGGCGAACCAAACTTGTTTGTACTCTCTTCAATGAAAAGAATCCGACTCAATGAAAATGTAGGAAAAATCAACTTATAAAATGAATAAATGATGCCATATATATAGGCTAACTGACTAATAAGAATAGTCACCGAGGGAAGGGACACAGCTGTTCATAATAGATGCGTCCGTCCACGCTGAACAGATGCCATTCAAAAGACATGACTCTATATCAATTCAATTTACATTCAAATCAAATTAAAATATTATATTCTAATAATATTTTCCAACAATCCCTCACATGAATGAAATTGACTCGATAACCAATGCAAAAACAATGCAAGAGAGAGAGAGAGAGAGAGAGAGAGAGAGAGAGAGAGAGAGAGAGAGAGAGTACCATAGGAAATCTCCTGCATGAGATTAGGTAGCTTTTGGCTTTGAACCTCACCTTGTGAATAACTATCGGACTTACTGGCTAACCAGTGAACGCGATGTCTTGAACTGTTCAGCCGTTTAAGCCAAGACAATAGTCAAAAAACAGGATCATTCCAAACACAGTTGGTTCTTACGATTGTGCCCATTTTGGCCCTGGAACACCGACTACTGGTTTCAGAGAGTGTTTTTTTTTCAAGAATTCAGCCTTAAAATTCTCATAGAAGTGGGCCACTTCACACTCACATAGGTGATCTCTTATTAAGAGTATCCTGCAATATACCCCACTTGGATTTACCAAGGTATAAGAATCATTAAAAGTTAAAAACTTAACCTAAACCGCTACATGCATCACTATTTCACCATATGAATGAGTTGGAGAGATATCTCCTTAGTGATACTCCTAAGTCTCTTATTACTCGGTTGTCCCGTTGAACCAGATCTTGGGATCTCCAGTCAACTAGGTTGGGTTGCCGTTATAGAGACTTTTAATTAATAGGCTTAATCTCAATCCCCTCGATGATCGTTTGTTCTCTAGTCAAAACTCAACTCATCTCAACGGATTCGTTATAAATTCTTTTGATATTTCATTCTTTAGTGAGAACAAATGTTTAACGGTACATGTCTATAATATTGAGACTTGTCGTTCTTCGTGGTCCTCTTTGCCTTTCCAACTACCGATGACCATCGTATTATAAATCATGGCACAGAATTGAACCATATTGGAATATCCTCTAAGAGAAGAGATGGCACAGCCATCCATCTACTCACTAGCTTTTGTCTAAAGCAATGAGTTGACCAGACTCCATTGTAGACCTTGCTTTACACGCGTGAGGATTTCCAAATCACTGTTGCACTTCAAATGTAAAATTAAATCCACCCCTGGATTCTAAAACTTTAAATTGAATACTTATATCACATTACTTTATTTTTCAAGTATAATTCAACGTCTCCAAAAGTGCAACAAACAGTTTAACTCTGTGGAAATTATATTGCTTCCCCCATAATTTTGAAATCAAATCATTAGAATTTATTAAAATAATTTCCAAAGTTTATGACATAATACAAACAAATGTCAAAACTCTATCTTCATCTCTTGTGTTTCTAAACACATTTGCACGAAACAACCCCGACATCGAGTACTTCACCCCAAATCGAGTAACTCTTTACTCAAATTTTTCTATTTTTGTTTTCCGCTCGAAAACCGCCACGATTTTATGTTAAATGCAGTATGCATTCCATGTACTCTTCCATGTTCATTGGATACTCTCCATAAATACAAATCAATACCACTATATATTTAAAAATATCTTGTGGGGTGTAGTTGTTTGATAATTACCAAACACTCAATAAGATTATAGAAACTAAAATATTCTAAATCTTAGATTTAATGTCAAATCAAACATAGCCAGCCCATTTGCTAAGTTTATCGAAACTCAATTTCATAAAATCCAAAACATGAATTTACATGTTTAAAGATTCTAATTAATTTGGCCCAAGTGACTTTTTGAAAAATTATAGGATTTGTGACTTATTCACCAAGAGTCATGTCTCTTGATTCGAATGCAATAGTCATACCCCTTCGTTTGCACCTAAGAGTCACGCCTCTTGATGTAAACTCAATAGTCACTCCAACTAATTTAAACCCAAGAGTCACACACCTTGGTTTAAACTCATCACTCATACTCATTAGTTTAAACTCAATGGTCACATCCTATAGTTTAAACTCAACGGTCATATCCCTTAGTGTGAACCAAAGGGTTACATCTCTTAATATAAAATAAAAGGTCACAACTCTATATTTTTTAAAATTCAAAAGTCACACCTTTTGGTTTAATTCCAAGGATCATATATTTCACATACGAAACTTGAGTAATATTCACGAGTATGAATCTCTTTTCAAAAGTTCCACCCTTTTAAATCATTCCACTTATATGAACAGCCATTGTTCAACAATCTGTCACCCTCAGACAATTCTCTTGCCAACAAAACAGAGTAATGCAAAGTAATTTAATCAAATTCTAATTTAATTAAACACTATCATGATCGGAAACCAATTAAGATGGGAAATAACCGTACAACTATTGTTCTAATCCAGTAAAAAAAGAAAGAACAATAAGTAGCATTTCACGGCTTCTAAATTGCTATCATGAACATGTTTATAATAGAGAACGCACCTACGAAACTATGGGCCAAAATCCGGGCTTGTTTGTTTGGGTTTTCAGAATCGAGTTTCGAAAACCCTCCCTTGTTCGGTTTCCCCAATGAGTTTTCTGCCTCTTTTTTTTTTTTTGAAGGGTTTTGAGAAACGGCTCTCAAAAACCCATTTGGGTTTCCAACATGTGTTTTCAAGGGTTTTGAGAACTAGTTCTCAAAGACCCTTCCAAACAAGGTGTTAATTTCTTCGTAAAGATTCAAATAAAAACTAGGACTTCACCGCGTAACATTACAATTACACCGTGATTGATGGGAGAGATTAAACACAAGCATGTAATTCCATTTGACATAGAGACTTCTTATTTATTACATGCTCAGTTGTCAAAATACCCATATAGGTTAAACAAATCGCAAGAAAATTTCTCAATCAAAACGATAATGCACACAAACTGAAGCAGTGTGATATGTAGCAAAGAGGCACGATAGGCAATTCAAAACCTCAAAATATGGAAGTGAAAAAACCTGAGTCCTGGCCATTACGCCTTCGTAAGACCCGCACCCATTACGAAAAGAACAAAATATCACACATCCATCAATATATATCTTGCTTGTGTCCAAAGAGAGACATAAAAGAATAAATGATCAACCAATACAACAACTACAACATTTCCGGTTTTTCGGAATGGTTCACCGACACCACGGCCGGACCCAGAGCAACAGCAATTGGAACCATGGGAGGAGGGGTACCAGGAGGAACATTTCCATTTCCGACAGTCGACAGAGTACATAAATATTCTCCGGTTATATCATATGCAAAACTGCCATAGCAATGGAAAAATATATCTAGCGCAATCTATTGACACCGAATAAAAAAACAGGAAGACAAAACAAGAACAAGAAGATAAATGAACAGTTGACCCATGGTTTCCTATACATCAAATTTGCCGTTTGTCAAAAAAGGCTGCACGATGATGAGACTTAAAAAGTGGCTACACAAGACAGACCTCAAATGCGGTTGCACGTGAGGGGGATGTTAAGAAATATTGTCCCATATTGCTTAGGAGAGGAATAGATGATCACTTAATATATGCTGGGACTTCTCCACTCATTGTCATTTGGTTTTGAGTTGGATATTTCCACATATTCATTAAAGAATTATTTAAAAATGCATGTGAAACATTTGTCAAGGCTATGGGAAGAACGTGAGTAGGCAGAATCAAACAAACAATATAAACCACCGATTCCTTCGGTGTAAATTCGAACAAAAATTAAATGACTAATCATGCAGTCGTAATATGCATGGACATGTAATTTCATTTTTCTTTCTTCAACAGAAACATACAAATCATTAATCACGAATCACAAAAATAAACAGCAAATCTGTCTTAAGATTGTTAGAAAAAATATGTTCACTTTTTGTGATAAAACCAAATATTAATGCAATAAAATCAGAACGCAAAATCTGGAAATCGACAAAATGAAATGATGATCAAGGCGAGTGTTTAACACTCTGTACTTAAGACAGATTCGTCCCCGCTACGGTGCTTACGGTTTGTATGAACGTCTATTTCCCAGCACTACTTGATCTTCACCAAATGGAAGTAGCACTCCAATCTATTCGGTAGGCGAACCAAACTTGTGTTTGTACTCTCTCTAATGAAAGACTCCGACTCAATGAAAATGTAGGAAAAATCAACATATAAAATGAATGAATGATGCCATATATATAGGCTAACTGGTGACTATTCACCAAGGGAAGGGACACAAGTGTTCATAATAGATGCGTCCGTCCACACTGAACATGTGCCATTCAAAAGACATGACTCTATATCAATTCAATTTACATTCAAATCAAATTAAAATATTATATTCTAATAATATTATAAACTCCAAAAAGCTGCATCCCTTTTGTGGTTGACAATTCCATTTAACAAATCATATATTTACATGTATCCCTTGTTTATCGAGTTGTAATTTTCTAAGTAGGTGTCTGTATAGGAATAGAGTGGAAGAAATTTATTTTTAATGTAATTTGAGGGTTAGTAGATGATCGGTTTCCGCCAGGATCAATCGGGTTTGCAATCTGGTACATCAGAATTTGCACAGGCGAGATTGGTTTTGCATGCGATCAATCGGGTTTCTCTTGTGATTGATCGGGTTTTTATTTTTCTATAAAAACAGACGGCTGTTGTGATCTAGGGTATGTTGGCTGGAAGAAAAAGGGAGAGAGCGGCTACTATTTTTCAAGAATTAAAACCCTAGATTATTTCTTTGAATCTTGGAGGAAGAACAAGATCAATGGATCTTTGATTTCTCCATCGTTTCTTCAAGAGGTTTCTATATCAATAATCAAGTTCAAGTTTCTTCCGGTGGATTTCTAGAAGAACGTTTGGAAGGCTCGAGGATTCGAGATAGCGGCAATCAAATACTGAGTGTGTTGAATGAGGAGTCGACAACCGAACTTAGGTCAATTGCGAGGAGTCTCAATTGTGAGTAAGGTCGTTCGTAACTGCACAATGATTTTTATAGTGTTTGATTCCTTCCTGTACTTTTTGCCCATTTAGAGTTTTTCCACGTATATCTTGGTGTTCATCGTTGTTCTTCTATTTTTATTTATTTGCTTTAGTTGATTGATAGCAAAATAGGAATTTCAAATATTTTCCAACAATATTCACATCGTTGTCTCTCTATATTTTAAAATTTTTGACTGCACATATTCGTCCCTCCTAAACAAAAATTCTGACTCCGTCCCTGATTAACGATCAGACGACTAAAGTCAACCTTTTTGCGTATTGACACATACAGACAAACTCAATAGCCTATTTAGAAAAGGGAAAATTGTCCTTGTGTTGCTAATCGGTTATAAGGACAACAAAATTTCTCACATACAAAAATTCCCCATCTCGCACAAGAAATTCTGAATTCTGATCTGACCATTATTTCACTTTTTGTTTTCGGCTAGTGTGGAGGCCCAATAATAATCTGCCCCAAATGATATTTTTGGATAGTTTTCTTTTGTGAAATACTCTACACATAATTTTTAAGCACAATACAACAAAGAAGATTTTTGGCGACCAAACCTAGTGACGTAACAGAATTCCCTCGCAAAATAGTAATTTCCTTGCCAAATAGTATCTTTTCGTGAGGAAATTGGATTTCATCGTGAAATGGGACTTTTTTTTCACGAGGAAATGGGATTCATCATCGAGGAAAGGCGAATTCATTGCCATAAGATACTGTTTTGAAGACGAAAAATGGGTTTTCTTGCTAAAAAGGTACCCGTTGACGAGGAAAAAGTAATTTCAATAGCTAATGTACATAGATTAATTTGAAAATTATAGAAAATGTTAATATATGTTAAATTTTGTAATATTATCAATGAAATGTCAAGTTGCTCAGTGGTGAGAGTGGTAGTTTGGGAACTAGAGGTCTAACTTGGAATAAGAGCAACAACAAAGTTGAAATTCATTTTTCTAGTTTGAACGCTTTTCACGAACGAAGAATGAATTCTTTGGTCGCTAAAAGCGTTAGCGACGAACTTTGTTTTGGAGGCGAATTCAGTTGGTCCAGCGCAGCACATGCCTAGCACGTGTTTTTGACACCTACCACTTAGGCATCTCTTGGAAGCTAAATGAGCTTTTGTCTCTCTTTGAGAGAATACCATCCTCACCATTGGATTCTAGGTTGAAGAAGAAAACCGTGGAGGTGCATTTGGGGTTAGTATGGGCTGCGGTGCTAACTGCTAAGGAGAAAAATAGTGCAGCCATAACCCTCTGTGTTCAAGTGATCTTCAGCAGGGTCGGCTCATAAGTGTTGGAGGCCGGAAGCAAACTCCTTAAGTGAGACCTGCCTATATTTTTCATATAAAATTGGTCAACAAAGAGTTTCGTACAAAAAAAAACATTATGAAAAATTTACCATTACAAAATTATAAACATACGGTTATCCTAAAAAAAAAATGCAACCATTACATATCTCAAAATCCATTGCTTGAAAATTAGTCTTCTCGTACTTTTTGCTGCAAACGTACTAATTAAGTCTCCATAGTCAAGCTTCTTCACCAAATCCTTTTCAGCGTACCTTGTTGTGCTCATTCGGGACTGATTTTGTTCTTTGTTTTGGGTCTTATCCTTTTAGCTGTATTGGAGGGTTTGGATCATTAAATTGGGTGAGGTCTTTTTGTTAGGAACTGAATCCCCGAATCTAGTACTGAATTTATGGATTAGACAATAAAAAGTAAACATAAAACCTTACAAAGCGGAGCTAGGGTTTACCTCAACTCTTGCGGCACGAACGTTGGTTGACTTGTTTCTTTGTAAAAATCGACAGACCTGATTGCTGTACGTTACAAACTTTCCTCGGCGGTACGTCATGATTTTTTGTCGTATTCCTTTACATCTCGATCACATAGCCAACCCACATTTTGGTATTATGAAGGAGTGTCTAAGACCTAAAGAACATAACGATATATTTATAGGAGTAGGTCAGAGATCTAAGAAGAAATAAGTCTGGGCACTTTGTGCAAATAAGAAACCCAATTCTTTAAGGAATGTATTTCTTATCTCACAAATTTTAATTCACATCACTATAGAATTTTAATTGCACATCCGTTCTTACCTCAATTATATTTCGAGCTCCATGTAATCATATACTTAATAATTTCTCCACATTAAGATCACAGATACCCTTCGAGTAAATGAAATTATTGACAATTATATTTAATCAACATCTGATAAAATAATTCCACAAATATCCGATATGTCGAAATACCACTTATTTCAATTTTATCCAATATATCCCATTTTTAATCAACATCTTATCTCAATTTTATCTTATAAAATACCAATTAACTTATTCGATATGTTGGATACAAATATCCACTTGAAGGGTTTGACATAGTCAAAACTTATAAGCTTATTCAATGACGTATCATAAATCGCTACCGGGACACGGATTCCATTAAGAATTAATATCTATCATACACATAATGTCGTGACCCAACTTACCAAGACTATTAAACCTAAAGAAGATCTCGCTCTTTAATAAATCAAAGTCAACAACATTTAATGTACATATCTATCGGTTATCCTTGGATTAAAAGCATAAGTATTTATAATAACCGTACGATTCTAATTGTCTTATAATATCAGTATTAAGACAATTATCTTACGAAGGTCTTGTGGCTTCAAATCTTGAAGCATCTCCAACACATGGCTTCAAATCTTGCATGGAGTAGAAACAGTACATTTTGATCCAATCCGGATGCACAATGGATTGCCAAATACACATGGCTTCTCTTTTAAAAAAGCTTTCTCTCACCTCCTCGTGTCTACATTAAAACTCTCGAATTCTATTTACAATGCAACTGCGAAATACATAAGGTCCAATGACCGAAATTGTTCCTTCTGAAACACAAATACCATTTTTGTTGTAATTCGTGTGCACCTTTACTTTGTACCATGGGGACTCCACCCACTATTTCCCGGACATGAGGTTCCCGTAGTGAGTCAAATCACTACGTCCCCGTAGTGACCTCAATTGTGGGTCTTATGAAATTTTTATTTGCGATCGGAATCGTTCATTTTTTCAAGAATAATGAGCATACTATGGGTACAAAAAATTATGATCATCGGAGATTAGTAGAAACACACAAAGTCTACCAGTGTATTCTCCAAATGATATTTGCCATCCATATAAATGGTATACGAACATATGACTACCAATATCCAATTAATTTGATTTTTTACATGAATGATCTACTCAACATTCCCAATAAATTGTACGGTTCCGATTTTAAATAAAGATTTCATAGAGCCCACAATTGAGATCACTACAGAAACATAATGACTTGACTTGGGTCACTACGAATAGCCCAAATTCCTATTTCCCGGGATTAGAATTTTTGTTAAAGGTTGTCCACAATCCCAACAGCATAAATGTGTGATTGTAATTCCTTTTTTCAGAGGAATAGAGAAAGTTGCCTACTTGCTTTCCCATGTCAGTGGGTGGAAAAAAGGTACCGTTCAAGTCATTTGGCTGCATATACAAAGTTAACATACATGTGTTATGTGTGTACCTTCTCAATGATTTTGGTCATCTGGAAATTGGCAGAGCCAGCCTCCAAACACTGTGTTAACTAAAATCCAAAAAGAACAAAGAGGGGAGGTCCCCCCAAACGCAATCTTAATCTCCCGTCAATCCAAAGATTATCGTAATCTAATCCTAATTATTAATGTTTTCTGGATAAGATACCTATGACCACTTTATTGTCATGAAACTCGATCAGGCCCGGCTCTGAAAAATTCGGGGTCCCAGCCAAACTTATAAATGAGGGCCCTATGTATTTTATTAAATAAAATTTCAAAATAACATTCTTTTTAAATATTACAATAAGATTACATGATGTAATTTGTTTAGTCAAAATTTAGTACCAAAGACTCGGCTTAATTGATTTAACAACACTAAAAAGGAATTAAAGTGTAAAAATAATTTGAAACTTAGTACAATAAACACATTAAATGACATTTAAAAAACGGGGGCTGTGAAGTCTCGAACCGTGGACAAAAGGGTGCAAGAGGTAGTGCTTTTCCACTATGCTAGCATTCCTTTTGTGGTATAATGCGCTACATTTATTACATAATACAACTTCGAAGATATATCATATTGACGCCCTAAAAATGAGCTATTTTTGGTGGGCACCAGACTCGGGCCTACCCAGCCTGCCCTCAGGGCCAGTCCTGAACTCGATTAGAGCACATCGACTGCATAAGAGACTACTGAAACAAAATTTTAGAGCTCTTTTCACGGGTGACCCCGTTCCACAATACCTGATTTAAGGTAAAATTATTTTAACACTTAAAAGTTAGTAGGTTAAAGTTAGCTTGTTCCACAGACTAAGATAATTTGCTGACTTATGATAATATTTGACAAAATTGCTCTTATGCAATGTCAAATGCAACCCAACACTAATAAATCTGAAAGGTAATTCGGACATTTCATAGTAGAAATTATACTTTCCACCCAAGTTTTATCCTACAACAAGCTAACTTAAGAGTGTGTCTTTTTATTGTGAAACAACTTGACTTAACGCGTCTTTGTGAAAATAAAATCGGGTGTTGTGGAACGGGTGAAATCTAGATCGAGACATTCCAAAATACTAATCAAACTTAATGAAGTTCAAAGAAGTAAAATAATCTAAATAATGTGTCTATTTACATGAAATATTTTTGTATTTAGTGAACTTAAAATGTTTTATCTTCCCTTTTAGTTTCAAACTACTTTGTCAATATAAATAAATAACTCAAAACAATTAATGGCAAATTAGTTAAAATTCATAAAAAGCAAAGGAAAAAAAAACTTCTCCAAAGAGTTTTTCTGAAGAAGTAACACCAGGCTTAAGTGGCGACAGATCAGCAATCCAAAAAGATCACACGTGGGACCTACTGTGCCGCTCGTTGTCGGGTTCTGATTGTGCAAGAAATAACACAGCGATTTAATTATCCATTTAGCAGACATTTTGGAGGGTTTTTGGATTACAGAAAATGAAGATCTTCAAGATATGTTTACATAGTGCTCCGCCCCCCTTTTGTAATCTTGTCGTGAATTGATTACGCAACATTTCACTCCACATTCTGCTCAACTTGCATGCCAAATTCGGCTTAACCATTTTAAAGTTGCTTCAAAAATAAAATCAAATAATGCTACATATGCAACATCAAGACACAATATTATGCGTAACAGTACATGCATGATTTGTGGTTGTAAAATAGCTTCGACATGATTGGTAGTCGTAAAGTTGTTTTGAAGTGTTTGTTTTCTCAGGGGTGGAAGCAGAATTTACTAGCAGGGGTAAAATATCTACAGTACATTCAATACAATGCTAAACCAAAAGAGATTTATTCAATATAAGCAAAAAGTGGTATTTCAACCATAACATATCATTTCGTTTACAATTCGCCCCCGACTATTTTTCATATTTTGCAATCCGATTCATGATAGCTTCATTTGTAATACTATCGAAAATCTCTCGCTCAATGTACACAACCAAACTAGCTTGCATCCACTGGTCAACCATAATATGGTGTGGATCAGAGGTGATCCGGAAGAATCATTTGGGCAATGTTGTAATTCTTTCATGTTATTTGGGGCAAGATATATAAATAATGCATAGAGTATTGGGGCAAAATTACCAGAAATCCAAAATTATAAATACATGGCTGTAGGAAATTTCAATCCAACGGGGTCAACTGACCCCGCTGTCACTACATGTTTCGGCCTATGTGTTTTCTCATTACCAATTATGCAGTGTCACGCAGAATGTTATGTCTAATGTTGTGTCTCGATGTTGTGCATATATAATAAATTATGAAGAAGAATTTTTTGTGTGTGAAAGTTTAATCATAATTGAAAAAGCTCGAGGTGATTTTGGAATCGTGCATTCTCCAAATTTTACAAAATGTATTTTGATTTGAGTGCATTCTAGAATTGACTCTCAAATACCGAACAAAAAATCTCCCCAATATGCAAAATGTAAAACAATGGCGGCCAAACACCCCTGTATTTATTATAAGAATATTTATCTGTTTGTTTGCATATAGTTCTTCCTCATATGGCTAGCTATTTCTTGAATTATTGTTTATTAGAATTTAAGTATTTAGTTATTTTCAACTCTCATATAATTGAAATGGTGTCATGACCTTGTAATTCTCATAATATATGTTAATACTTTAATTTTTCTACTTCTTCACCTCAAAAAAAGAACTGAAAATAATATTACCTCTTCCAAATCTTATCACAAAATAACTTACTACGACCTTTTCTTATTGGTAATGAAGAGTATCCTGATAAATAACTAGGCTAATCTCTTCAATCCCTCCAACAATAGTATCCATGCGTTTGTCTGAGGTGAGGTGGCTCCAAAGACAAATCGTTGTCCAAGAGAATCGACCCCACAAGTTAGGAATAGTGAGTCCACAAAGACTCCGTTTAACCATTACGATAATCCTGGATTCCATTCCACAGAGACTCCGTTTAACCATTACGAAAACCATTCCGTTTAACCACACGGGGCCCACATGTGGGGACCACACCCCATGTGAGAGAGGGTGTGGCTGAGTGTGTATGTATCATTTTTGTTGTGCAAAACTGCTAAGGACAACAACGAATGCGAATTAAATGCTCCATTTGTTTTGTGTGCCAACCCATTTTTGTTGCTTTAGTACTCGTGAATCAAGACAAAATGCGAATTAATGATCCATTTGTTTTATGTGCCAACCCTTTTTTGTTGCTAGTACTCTGAATCAATACAAATTACAAAGTGCATCAGTGTCAACATTGTTGACATTTTCATTTCAGTTTTTTTTTTTTGTTCCTCTCTTTCTCTCCAACCGTTAATCTTAGAGTGGAATGAGGCACATCCACCCTATTAGCCCAAAGCATCTATTTTTTTTTTAGAAGAATAGAGTTGTTTAAAAAGTTTACAACAGCCAACACTAAGCAGTTTTGTTTTAAAATTGGTTTTTCACGATTTTTTATGTGATGTATTGTGAGAGAATGATCTGTCTTAATTTTTGGAAAAAATTGTTTTTTTCTAAAAAAAGGTCGTAGGAGATCATAAATCTTGCCCATATCCCAAACAGGCCCATTGTTGGTTTGACGAAGAAGAAAAGAAACCTTAAGGGAACCATTTTTAAACATAGAATAAATAAATAAAAACTCTCAAAACTCAAATTTTTTTTTATCCAAAAGTTATAAATTTGTCCTCTCCGACCAGAAAACAATAGTTTCGATTAGCCAATAGATTTTTTTTTTTTGATAACCGGACGTCTGAGCTAGGTTGCATACACCTTGACTAATTTCGGACCCTGGAGGTAACGACCGGGCATAATCCTAGTGGCTCCAAGAGTTATAAAAAAGAAAACAGTTATCAATAAATTTTACCAAATATATATATATTTTTCCTATCATAATAGCTCCTCAATGGGTGAGAGAGTCATTTGGATTCAAATAAGTGAGAGTTGATATTTTTTTTTACTACTTTCTATTATCAGAAATGGTGAATTTAGATTATAAGTCATTTTTGGCTCATTTTATCACGTGTTTGGACATAAAATTGTCGATTGGGATTTTCGGTGAAATGCACATAGAAATGACAATGGTATATTGTTATTTCTCATACGTGACGGAAGTATCAGTCATTAAAGAAAACCTCAGGGGATGTCAATGAAATTTACCCTATTATTAACACGCTTTCGCAATCTCGACATCTCAATAGTCCGTTTTTATTTTAGAACAATTTTCTAGGCTCGTTGAGTCAACTATTTTGAATAAGACTATCTAACTAGTTTTATCCAGCTACAGCTAGTTTAGTTGGTTTTCAACGCTAATTATTTAAGAGGAGTTTGAGAATAAATTATTTTTTTGGATTATTGATTGTGGATTATAGCTTATATACTTTTGGATTTTGGATTATAATGAGAATCTGTAAAATTGTTTGGATAATATGTGTATAATAGATTATGAAGAAAAGTTTGGTGATTGAAAGTGTAATCATAATCCATATAACTCCTATAAAGGTAATTTTTGAATTTTGCATTTTAAATTTATTTTTCAGAATGTATTTTGATAGAAGCATTCTGGATTAATTAACTATCAAACATCCAAAATGTAAAACTTCATAATATGCAAAATGTTTGTTTGCTTATAGTTCCTCCTCATATGTCCATTTCTTAAATTATCATTTATTGTACTTGTTAACTCTATTGAAAGCATGTAAATCACACAAGACTTACATAATTAAGTGCAACATAATACTTTGAGCTTTCGTCGATGAATGAACCGAGATTCGCTCTACAAGCAAAAACCGCGAACACGAACAAAAATAACAACTCGAACGCCGTCTTCTATTCTCGTCACGTAGAGAAGTTTACTACAGACTGCTCTTAATATCCACACCACAAATCCTAAGGTTCTTTGATGAAAACCTAAAGAGAGAAGATATTTGACGGGAGAATATTTTCTTGGGAGAAGGAGAGATATAAAACTCTTATTTCTTGTGTGTATCTTCAATATCTGGAGGTAAATTTTTAGATAAAATCCAAAAGTTTGAAGTCTAATAATAGATAAATATAGTGAATTGATATTGGCACTCCCTTTTTATCTATTGACACTTTTGTCTTTACATGTAAAATACAAGAGTAAGTTTACGTAATAAAGACAAAAAGGGAGTGCCAATAGAGAAAATGGGAGTGCCAATAACACTTCCCTAAATATATCCTATTATCTCAAGTGTATGTGGGCTCCACACCCCATGTGAGTGTGTTGGAGTCATGTTGAAAACTTTTGTTGTACATGTATCATTGTTGTTTCTTTAAACTCTACTAACAGATAGAGATAAAGAGCTTATCTCAATCTTCTAACCAACCCAATCACATAACCCATGTGGAGTCGCCACGCGGGTTGGGTCTGGTTTAACCGACCCGTTTACTAATAGGATTTTATTTAGTTATTGTGAACTGTCACATATATAATTGACTTGGTGAGTAGTACAATTTTTCTATCTTTTCACCTAGAAAAAGGAAAGAAAAGAATATTACCTCTTTAAAATCTTATTCGGAAGAGAACTAAGTACGACCTTCTTTTTTTCTTGTTATGATGAAGTGAACGTACGACCTTTTCTTAATTTTGATTGAGGTAATTTTAGGGGGTGTTCCACTAATTTGGTTTTTTGGTTTTTTTATGTGAGAGCTCGAAACACGCGTTGGACTTTTGTGATTTTTTATGTGATGTATTGTGAGAGGATGATCTGTCTCGAAAAGCGCAAAAAACTGGCTTTTGGCCTTTTGAGTTAGTGGAATGAGGCCTTAAAACGCATTGGACCGCTTTTCCTTTATCTCTTAAAATTAATTAGTGTTTTAAGGTCACTTAAGTCTTTCACGTTAGGGTCATCACACTAACAAGTCTGCTTTAAAGCCATAACAGGGTGTGTAACTAAAATTCATGGGGAACTCCGGGCCCAACAATCTCTCCCTTCCTCACGATAACGCTCCTGCGATTCGAACCCATGACTTATTGTCTATTATGATACTACTTGTCGGACCATTTTTCTTCCATCCTTCCTAGAGCCAATTGTTGTGAGGGATGGTTTCAATTAAGTCTTTTATGACATTCGACATAGCACCAACAAATCTGTTTTTAGAGCAGCCCTAGAAAGTGACATTATGTAACCGGATCCATGAGCAATCCGTGCCCAACAAAACATTTTGGACAACCACATTAAAGTATGTCTAAAACCATTGCGCTGGACAACAACGCGTGCGAATTTTGATGTGCTCCATTTGTTTTGTGTTGCCAACCCATTTTTGGTACCTGTGAATCAATACAAAGTGCATCAGTGTCAACATTATTGACATTTTCTTTCCTCTTTCTTTGTCTCTCTTTCTCTCCAACCGTTAATTTTAGGGTGGAATGAGACACATCCCACATTTAGCCGAAAGCAAGTAGACCAATTGGGACAAGAGATAGGAGGTACTCTCTGGTCCTTGAAACTTTAATTTCCAAGTCCCCATGAAAAGGCCTCCTTATAATTTGCATCTCTCCATTATCATCCTTCATTCACAATTTTTGACCAACTTTGTAGCTAGATTTACTCGACTCCCATTTCACACTACTCTCATTTCTGTTTTAAGCCCCCTTTATGAGTACTTACTACTAGATCACCTTTTAATTGTCTTTTCCCTTGTACTAACATTTAGTAATTTGAAGGAATGCTATGATCCACACATTCCATTCCAGCTTTTATAATGGGGAAGGAAAAATTTAAATCAACAATCTTTGAAATTCTAAAGCACTCTTTCATGGGTGGTTGTAGGATTTTATGTCAGCGGTGACAAAAATGTATCCAAAATTTTTTGCATAAAAAACGCTGCTACATATATAAAGATATTTATTTGGATGAAAAACTTATCAAGCATAATTTTTTGGGTAAATTTCACTGACCTCCCCTGAGGTTTCTGACAAAAACAGAGACTTCCCCTGAATTTCTGAAATGCCACTGTCCTCACTACTACAATAACGTTAAAAAATGACACTCAAAAAATTAGAAACATGACAGTTTACACAAAAGCGTCATAACAAAACAAAGAGCCTCTTTTTTATGTCAGTTCCCTTAAAAAGCGTCATCGTATATAGTTCTGATGCCAATTTTTCAAAGCATCGACATGGAATACTATTTTTTTTATGTCGCTTTTCTTTTAAAACTGACATTAAAATTGATCAGGTTATCGTATATAATTTCTATGTCAGTTTTTCAAAGAACCGACATGGAATACTAATTTTTTTCATGTCGCTTTTCTCTTAAAGCGACATTAAAATTGCTCAGCTTACACTACAAGTAATTTTTTAAACTATAGTACAAATGGTTTTGTTTGTCTTTTGTCAACAACAAGTGTGCCAGCTCAGTTCGTAACACGTGTGTGCGAGGAGCTCAAGGTCTAAGGTTCGAGTCTTGGGACAAGCAAATATTGTCCGCCACACAAGCACCATGTGGGCGCCACGTGGGTCAAACAAATATTGCCCGTCTTGGGTAGCGCCACATGGGCTCCACAGTGAGGACCACGAGGAAGGCCACGTGGAAGCCATGTCAGCGCCACGTGTTCGAACTAGAATTGGAAATTTTTTTTTTGGAATGGAGGATAGATAAGACATTTAATGACACTTTAACACTGTCATCTTTGCAATAGAAGATGACACTTTTAAAACATAATTGAAAGTAAACTGTCATCTTATATGTTTTAATGACACTTATAAAGCATCATAAAAAATTCAGACTTCTAATGTCAGCTTTGTAACGCCCCAACTTTCATAAACATAAATGATTACATAACCCATGTGGAGGTCAACACCTACCACGGTCAAAGCCAAATTACATGCTCAAGGTCAACAGAAGGTCAAACTTTAGTGTACCCGAATCATATTACATAAACCGATAAGTCTTTACAAGTTTCAAATCAAAATAGGCAAGTTACAAGTTAAACGTTCATCTTTTAAAATTTTTTTTTGCAAATCCAAGATGATCATGTAACTCGTGCAATGAACTTTCAAAAGTTGTCATGCATGCACTTCTACACGCCAATTCATGTTCATTCTTGCTGAGTACCTGAAAATAATAAGGGTGCGCTCACTAGCCAAATAGGAAAACATCTATTGATTCTAAATGGAAATGAGATATTCATGACATGCACAAGAATGAAATCATCTAATGAGACCAATGAAATCATAGGAAAAGAGCTAGGTTAGTCACAAGGTCCGATAAATACTTGTATTGATCAACCATGTTTACGCCATGTTTATCAGTCACTTGTTTCATTTATTATAACCCGGGCATATCCTTTCGGACCACGTGCCATCCGGATATACCCTTTCGGGCTCCGTGCCAACCGGACATACCCTTTCGGGCCCCGTGCCTTTCATTTGACTCATCGATCTCATTTCATACTCATACGTATCATTTAAGTGTCCATACTATCTCTCAACTCAAATCAACGCTTGAAAACCCTAGTTCGATCGATTACCATCAACTCATTTCTTTAAGTGTCAAACACGTCACATAAATCGCGAGGGAACCTAAGGACTCTTCGAATATATCACATAATACTCACGACAAGTGTCTCAAAGTGTTTCAAGTCAATTGGAACAAGTTTAGAACATACATCACCCGAACGAAGGCTGAAAAGGGTCAAAATAGGCCGAAATTGGTCCAAAGGGGGAGTGGATCGATCCACTGTAGGAGTGGATCGATCCAAAAGGGTCTGATCACTAATTTGAGCAGCGTGGATTGATCCACTTTTGCTTTGGATCGATCCAAAAGGGTTTTTGGTGCGAATTTCGCACAACCAAATAGGGGATCTTGAGGGGTTTTGATCCAAGGATTTTGTGAGAGCTTTAAGTAGATTCAAAAGGCTATGGTGGGGAGTCTAAACAACAACCAAACATAATGTGATAATCAATTCACTAAAGTTATGAGTTTCTCCCACATCACCAATGGCACAAACAAGCATAGAGTGAGATTGGCAAGCACTATATTCAAATTCAAAGGAGATATACATGGGTTTGGATATATGAGGATTAAATTGAGTTGTGGATCATAAGAGTGAGCAATAAACAAGTATCTCTAGGCATCAACTAGTTGGAAAACAATCTCATGGGATAAATTAACAAGAATGAGGCATGATAGATTGAAATAGAGACAACACCAGCATGAACCCCTTATTTACATAGAGAATTGAAAGATATCCCCCCACCTCTTGAGATTTTGGCTTGGTAACACCTCCAATGGCAAAACCCTAACCCTTGCTTCAACTCCAAAAGAGGTTCTTCAAACACCGGGGTGAAAAAGACACACCAACGCGTAGATCACAAACTTTTAGGAAGGTTTTGTGTGAAGGAGTTAAGGTTGGAAGTAAGTTTTTAGCTTGGGTTTGTGAGGAGACTGATGGGAGGAGTTATGAAGGAGGGAGAGGAGGAGGAGGAGAGGGTGGGCGGCCTCTTTAGGGGGTTTGGTCTCTCTGTCTCTCTCACACACACACACCACACAAATAACACACACACACACTAAATTACACTACAAGTCCAAAAGTCCCATGCGTAAATCAAGTTGACCCTTATGGCATATATATCACACTACATATCAACACTTAGACATTTTCATCATTTCTCATCATTCCTCACATTACCCCATTGTTATTTACGAGAAATAAATATATGAATTTTTGGGTCTTTACAAGATTCATAGATGACGGTTTCAAAACCGTCATCTTTCACGTTTAATGAAACATTTTGACTGTTATCTTTTAGCATTATTGTAGTAGTGCCTCCTTGCTTTTTCTAACATTATACATATTCGATCCCCCTTCGGCTACTTAACCCCGTAACGCTGTTAAATTTAGCTCTCAAATGCCCCTCAAGTAATCTATTTCTTCCTTTTTATTCTTCTCTCTAGTAGTCTTGTACAAAAAGCCATCCCCATGTGAATGCCCACTGCGACATTAAACGACTTAAACTCCACCACCATTGCAACTGTGAAGCCCCAAAGATTCCCACATCAGGAAAAAAATAGAAGCACAAGTGATTTATATAGTAACGCCCATCAGCCACTATCAATTTGAAGTTAACCTTTTGAAACACGTGGTTAAGCTAATGGTTAGTTGGCACGAGTCATTATAGGTGGTATCAGAGCACAATCCCGGTCTAAACAGTAGAGGTCAGCCACCTCTTGAATCCTAGAGTTGGAACAAAGTTTTATACACAACTAAGTGCTACACCATGGCCACCGGGAGAAGGTTACTAGGCCAATGTAATGAGGATGTAGCGTCATAGGTGGGGAGATTGTAAAGCCTCAAAGAGTCCCACATCGGGAAAAAAGAAGAGAAACACAAGTGATTTATATAGTTGCCCACCAGCTACTATTAACACAAGTTAGGCTAAGGGTTAGAAGGTCGGCTGGCGCGAGTCGTTACAGCAACCCCTAAAACTGCCTTAAATTACTACCAATTTTACCATCCACAACCCTAAACCAGTGATCCAACATTCCATAAAATCAACAAACAGTCCCATCATGCATAACGTTGTCACTGATTCCAAATCTAACGCGAAGAAGAAATCATGACGCATAATAATCTTCGATGGTGGATGAATTGAGGTCGCATAGTTGAAGCATTGCCTATCTTCTCCTTGTTAGAGTGGTGTGAGAGTTTGATCTAGATGATCCTCATATCTACGCACTATAAATACCCATATTTATGCGTATGTATCTGTGTACCCACCATACCTTTGTTTACTTGGACATCGTAGTCCCACTAAAGGCATGTTCATTTAGATGCAAGATTCATCATTTGTAAACAAGTTTTTACTTCAAATTGAGTTTTGCAATTTTGACAGCTTATTAGCCTGATTGGATATAAAGATGTGGTAAGAGACATGTATGTAGGTGCCGTTACTACTATTAAATCACCAGTAGGGGAAACAAGTTAATTTCCAATTATAGCAGGGTTACACCAAGGGTAAGCTTTGAGGCATTATCTTTTTTGCCTTAGTTATGGATGAGTTGACTAGACATATTCAGAATGATATTCCGTGGTGCATGTTGTTTGCAGATGATATTGTCCTAATGGATGAAACTGCTAGGGGAGTTAATGTTAAATTAGAAATTTAGAGAGAAGCATTGTAGTCCAAATCATTTAGGATAAGTAAGAGTAAAACCGAGTATATGCACTGTAAGTTTAGCGACAATCGAAGTGCCCAAACAGAAGAAGTGAGGATTCAGGATCAAGAGATACAAAAAGTGAGCATTTTAAGTATATAGGTTCAATCTTTAACAAGGATGGAGAGATTATGGACAATGTAACCCATATGATCCAATTTGGGTGGCTCAAGTAGAAAGCCGCCTCAGGTGCATTGTGCGATCGAAGGATACCTAGCAAACTGAAAGGAAAGTTTTACAGAACTGCTATTAGACCATCGATACTTTACAGGACGGAGTGTTGGCCTATCAAGAAGCAACAAGTGAGTAAGATGAGTGTAGCTGAAATGAGGGTGTTGAGGTGGATGTGTGACAATACTAAAAGTGATAGAATAGAAATGAAACTACTCGTGAAACGGTAGGAATCATGTACCTATACAAGATAAGTTGAGAGAAAGTAGATTGAGGTGGTTTGGACAAAGAGCCGGCCCTGACTTTTTGGAGGCTTAAAGCGAAAATTAGGATGAGGCCTCTTTCGAAACCTTAATGAATAAAATGTTAGTAGGTAAATTACACTTCCAAAAAACAAATACTACTATTCATCAATAAGAAATAATTCTGAAACAATAATCAAACATTCCAAGATTTCAAACTCGTCACTTAAATATCACAAATCCTAAAATTAAAAAAAAAATCCCAAACTTTTCAAGATTTTAAAAGCATCACCTAAATATTAATCTTCTTGCAGTTTTAGCAGCAAAAGTACTAATTATGTCCGAACAATCAATCTTATCCACCATCTCATGTTCAATAGATAGAATGGAGAGTCCATTAAACCTTTCTCGTATACCATGTACATTTTTTTTTTTTTTGGTATTACAAAAAATACCTAGGAGTACTAAAATATGGGCCCCCTTGAAATTTGTAGTTTTTTTGGGATCTAAATCGGCCGCAACGCTCGCTTTAGCTCAGGGCCAGCTCTGTTTGGACATATATATATATATATATATAGTAGTCAAGAGGAGTGATATGATAGTAGTGGATAGTAGGACTAGGGGAAGATGAAGACTTAAGTTGACTTTGGAGGCCGTTATACGAAAGGACTTGGGCTTATTAAACCTAAGTGATGAGGTCGCCCTAAACAGAGCTCAATGGAAAAACAGGATTCATGTAAGCCGACCCCAATTGATTGAGACATAAGGCTCGATTTGGTTTAGTTTGGTTAGTAGCCTGATTGGATGTAGCAATTGAAAATCGGAAGAATTATGAATTTTGGTTCTTGGTATTCTATGTGTAATTACTTCCCCTCGCTGGCTTTATCTTTAATTGTCCCTTGATGTTGGGTAGCTATTAGGATAGTTATCCGAAAATAAGTGGTGGATGCAGCTCTAACGAGGAGACGAACCGCATTTTGTCTTTGAATAAAGATCTGGAGATTGGTGGACCATGAATTAAGATCTGCATTTCTAAGAGATGGTTATAATATTTTCTTGGAAAGAATATGAAATGCTTGTTTCTATTTTTAATATATGTTCATTTACAAGAATCATATAGATTTTTGCTTATGCGATGAATCATGTGGGGCAGGAGAGTAAGAGAGACAGATTAGGAGGGCAACTTTGTCTATCTCCCTTTCATATTTGCTGACATCATCACCTACAGTTAACTAGTACTCCCTCCGTTTCTTTTATAATGTGAACATTTTCATTTTGGGATGTCACTGTTTTGAAAAGTTAAATGGGTAAAAGTTGTACAATTATCATTTTGCCATTTTGAAAAGTAGGTGGGTAAATAGTTAATGGGTAAAAGTGGAGGATAATTTTGGAAAGCGGAGGTAAAATGTGATGTGGAAAATGTAAAGCGGCGGTAAAGTTGATGTGAAATGTGTAATGATAATGTTTCTTTAATAAGTTAGATTTACGAAGCCACACACTTAAAAATGGACGGAGGGAGTATGACGGAAAGATAACGGAAGGGGGAGTTTGTATAATGTCAGAATAAGTAAGAAGAGAGCAGTGTCATTTCATCTGTTTTTGTCAAAAACTTCAGGAAATTTACCCTAGTTTTTTTAGTGTTCGTTTTAGAATTTTTTGTATGTTCGGAAACTATTGAAAATTCACTAAAATTGCATTTCTGTCTTTTCGGATGATTGAAAAATTAGGCTGCCTTCTTAAGTAACTTCACTATTATTTCGTGAAAAATGGGATTGGGGATTTAATCCAGTTATCTTGACAGGGCTCTTCAATGAGGAAGGGAAATATTCCAACAGAGATCAGGTTTACTTAAGTGGTTGAAACACAGCCTAAAGTGAAAAAAGAAGTGTTGGGGTGCATACAACCTTCAACAGTGATTTATACCGGGGTGGGGTCGGGAGCCCCTAGGGATACGGAAAGTCTCACCCCGGACTGCAGCGAAAACGATATTTTTTGGACATCCGTGTGTAATTTCGGCCATAGGGTCCGACCTATTTATTTAGCAGTTTGCTTATAATTAGGGTTATCAGTTTTTAGAGAAAAACAGAGAGAGGCGAGAGAAAACGCGAATCTCAGAGAGATTGCGAGAAGACTTGTACTCTTGTTGATCGATTTCATAGTGGACTGGTGTGGCTCCCGTGGTTTTTCCTCGCGCTGAAGTTTTCCACGTATATCTTGTGTCTCGCACTTTCTTTCCGTTTTTCATTACGCATCATTATTTGTCTTTGCGATTTCTGTGATTCATTATTCCCAAGATTCGTAGGGCGTTGTGGGGTTCTGAAAATCCTAACAAGAAGATCTCCAAGTTGTAAGCTACATGTGTGTGATTAGATGTTAATTGTGTAAAACTATTTATTAATTTCCACTTCTGGCAAGACAAATGCCGATAGAGTTATGGCTATGACTGGCTTTTGGCTTTGGCAAAGGGTGGAATTCCATCTATGACTGAACACTATGTCTTGATTTTATCGGTCAAAGTGATTTCTCGCAAGATTGAACCGTATATGTTACACAGATAATGCTTTTCGGTGCTTTTAGTTTTCACAACATAAATAGGTTATAGGGCATATAATGCATTACATCGATTTTATAACTAGGGTACATATGTGGGATCCACAAACATGAAAAAACCCGGGGTTTTATAACTGTAGAAAAAAACGGTTTTTCATGTTCGTTGAAAAACCGTTGGATCATTTGATTTTTGTTGAAGGACATGCAAGGAACACACTATGTAGTAATCATATTCTACAGTAATAAGTTTCTTTTGTTCTCTACAATTAAGGCATTAATACCATGCAAAATATGAGTTATATGCATACATCTCATGGTAAAAAAAAAAAAAGCAGCTTAAAAGATATGCTTGGCTGGTGATCAATATCCAATTAATCTAAGTCTCAGATAAATCCAAATAATCTTATGTACCGAGGTGCACAAAATCAAACTGACCTGAAAAAGCATTGAATGTCTGAAGCGAGAACCTCAGGTAAACTTTTGATGTCTTTCCAAAAAGTGAACATACGTGGCATGCAGAAATTCCTAACTTGCAGAAGTTGGATATTGGATTGTTGCACCAGCAAGTTATCTTCCATTTTTGGGGGTGTATTTTAGAAGACTTGGGCTTTCTCAAGAAGCAATTTCAAACAAGGCTATAAGTTAGTTTCCCTTACCATGATCTAATTTACCTTTATCACTTTTTAATTTCCCTTGAACAGGTTTTCTAGAAATCAACAATCTGCAGGTTTTTTTGATTGGTGGTTATGTTAGATTTTTTTAGAGGATTCCAACCTAAAACTAATGAGTAGAGAGGATGCCAAGGATCATATACTAGTTTTCGAGGTGATAATTATCCGGAACATATGGATCACACCGAAACAAAGTGTAACTATGTCACAAACAAAGGGGAAAAACCTCTATAAATCTAGTTCTAATACCATGTTAAAGTATCCAACTCAAAATCAAGTGACAATAGATGGAGTAGCCTCTAGACTATATTAACCAAGAGTGAGTGGCTTTGATAGGGGATGTGGGATAAAGTCTAACACTCCCCCTCACATGCAACCTGGATGCACATGGAGGTACGAATTGAGGAGACAAAGTGATTTGACTCGGACGACAGAGACTTGACTACGTGAGGTGAGGCCACCCACCCAAGACATAGCTCTGATACTATGTCAGTTTTCTTGGAGGTTTCAACTTTAAACCAATTGCAATGAGTGGAGGCTGCACAGGCCCATATACTAGTTTTTGAAGTTATAATTAACACTCCCTCATACGTGCAACCCTTGACTCACATGTGGTGAGTTAAAGAAACGATTCAACACCTACGACAACCATCAACCATTAATGACAAACAAAGGGGAAACCAACCATCAACGACATAGAGTCTTGTCTAGGTTGGGTGGTCGTGTTATTTTGGTTGGCTTCTTGTCTTCCTTGTCTTTTGGGTCTCAGATGGCTTTTCCAGTTTGTCCTTGGCCTGTTTAATCTTTGTAATCTCTTTTAAAGATTAATACGGAAAAAAAAAAACACAATCTGTAGGAAATATTCATTAACATCCTACAATCAATTTGTTTATCCAAATGATTTCACAGGGCTTTGCTTAGATTGTAAAAGAAGTGCACTGTCATAAAGGTACATACCGGTACTAAATTATTTTCATAACGGTATCTAAAAGTTGAATTTAGCAAGAATAGATTCCCACATAGCATATAATTAGGATATATACTGCCCTAGTAATTTTCAGTTTTAAAGATGTATGAAAGGGATTAAAACAATCTGGGGCCTTCTTGTCATTACTTAATTTAAGTGGAACACGCATTGGATTATTGGATAGCTAAGCAAATTTGTAGAAAAAGTGGGGGCTATGAACCATACCTTCTTAAACAAAAAGTTTGAGTTCAGACTAGAAAAGTGAGCACACTTGCTAAATTGATATAGGTAAATTGAAAGTGCATCCAATTGGATTGCACTGGTAACCAAAGAACCCCCCCATTGTTTTAAAGCCAAGAGCAATGGTTTTGCTTTTTCTCATGTCCTTTTTACCTTTTATTCTCTTATGTGAAAAAAGCAAGTAGTTCCATCACTATCCTCCAGTTTTCATCTACATTCTCTAACTTTTGGCCCTTTCAGGTTTCAATAGAAATTAAATTTTAAGTTCATCCAACTAATCGGGGTTTATGCCCGGTGTTATCTTCAGGGCCTAGCAATTAGTTGATGTGCGCACAAGCTGACTCGGACATCTAGTTTTCCAAAAAAAGAAAAGAAAAACTAATTGGGGGTGTCAACGTTTTTTTTTTCATGGCCAATAATTCGATTGCTTATATATTTTAATTTACAATGCTTTTTTACAGGTTTAAAATTTTTGTTTAATAGAACTCATAAAAACTATCAAACGAGGTCCATATTGAATATTTATAACATTATACATTTGAATATATAAATAATTATTTGAGGTGTGAATAGGGAATGTGAACAAGAAATTTGAGACGGAGGGAGTACTTTGCAAAACATTTGTTTTGTTAGTTGGTGATTATTGTCCCATTTAAGCAAGTAATTCCCATTGCTAAGAATTCCAACTTTATCACCTACATGTGAATTGAAACAAGAGCTTCCACTTAGGCCCTGTTTGGGCTAGGCCAAAAAAAAAGTGGCGATAAGTTTCTTTTCTTATTTTTGTAAAAAGCGACAATAAGCTAAGTAAGCACTTTCAAGACCTCTCTTTTGAACACTTACTGGGCCACCACAGTGACACAATCACTACTATAAGTGGGCCACTATATAAAGAGGAAAGTGTTTTGTCTGACTCACGGTGACGTGGAAGGAGACTAAGACTTCTTTGTCCTGGTGAAAAATATCAGAATTGATATTGAAATTCCTCTTTTTTTCGTTGACATTTCTTTTTTTTTCTCTTTATTTACAAAGTGCAAGAGTAATTTTACCTAATATAAAAAAAATAAGTGTCAATGGAGAAGGGAAGTGCCGATATCACTTCCCAAAAATTAGAGAAAACAGAACATTCTCAACACTTTTAAATATATATATATATATATATATATATATATATCCATCCATTTTTAACATATATAAATACTCAACAATTATTCATATGAGCACAATTTAGAATGCAGTCTTATCACACAAAGGCCATCTTATTTGGGCTGTAGTGAGCCTGTTTTTGTGATCTGAACCATTTTTGCTCGAAGCCTTTGGATAGAAGATCATCCATCTAAATAATTAAAACTCAATCGAAGTTCAATATATAGATACATAAATCACTCACATTTGTCTAAAGAAATGACATATAAACATGATTCTATAAATTAATTTGTTCCAAGTATAAAATATAGTCTAATGATATGTTATTGAAGTGCTATTAAATTGATTTTTCCGTACAAAACTTCGTGCGACAAATCAAAATGCCAAGAATTGAAATTTGAGAAAGTGACGAGGAATTGACACATTCAATTCCAAAATTTGCATATCCATAACAATAAGCTAGTCAGGTGCGTAAGCTGAACTGACAAATTGAGTTATTGGAAATATGTTTTCTCTTCTAGCATTTAATTCTTGGTGTGGGTTTTGTTCAAAATATTGTTACCCAACCATTATTCAGTCCACAAAGTAATTAATTACTCCCTCCGTCACATAAAGTTTGTCCGGCACGGAGTCCAAGGACTCAAAAAAAATAAACTTTTGTCAAGAAATTTTTTTTTTTTTTGCACAAGTTAATAGATCAATGTTTGTTCTATTATTTTGTGCGGAAAAATTAATTTTTTTTTGACAAAGAACTAATTTTTTTCGATTCATTGGACTCCGTGCCGAATAAACTTTATGTGACGGAGGGAGGGAGTAGATTAAAACCCGCAGAAAACCCCAAATCAAGGCTTCCAATTAGCTGTCATCTAAGAAAATTTAGGGGGACATTGAACAGTGTCTTTAGTGTGAACTCAAGGTACAGTGGGGCCACAGTAGTGGAATTTTTGGGTTAGCTTCAGACAAGCAATCAACCTTTCGGTGTTCATCATCTATTTTGGACCGTTGTCTCCTGCAAACCCTATATATAAGCGTCCCACACCCCTCTTCTCTTACTCTACACAACCCTTCTTCCTCCTCTTCTTCTTTCTGCAAATTCTCTACTCCAAACCTCTGCTCTTTTATTCTTTTCTGGGTCACAGAAATCTTAACTCCTCCGTCCAAAATTCTCAATTTTTAAGAAATTTTGAATGGTTTTGGCTCCTGGGTTTTACAAAAGCTCTCAATTTTGGAAGTTTTCTGACTAGTTTTTTGGGTTTCTTGCACTCTCTTTTTCTCTGTTCTATCAGCTAATTAGGCACATTTGGCTTTCTGGGTATTGCAAAGAAATCTTCTTTTTAACAGTTGTTCTTGTTTTTGGGTATCAAAATCAAAGGGGGTTGGGGAGGGCTTTAAATCATAAAGGAAAACATTGAGTTTTAAAGAAAATGTTACGGTTGCACAACAGGTGCATCTTCTGGAAGTCATTTTCAATTCTTGAAAAGAAGTTTTCTGTTGAGAAAAGCTTTTACTTTTGGATCTTCCAAATTTTCAATAGGTACAGTATGGGGACTTAGCCACAAGGTCATAAAATAGTTCTGTAATTTCCTAAGCTCTTTCTTCTTTTCTTATCACTAGTTTTGGAGATTTCGTATAGTTAGGAGAGTGAGAAAATGGGAGGAGCATCGTTGCCACCGGGATTTCGTTTCCACCCGACTGATGAGGAGCTAGTTGGGTATTATCTGAAGAGAAAAGTTGAGGGACTGGAGATTGAACTTGAGGTGATTCCGGTGATTGATTTGTACAAATTCGATCCATGGGAGTTGCCAGGTACTAATAGAAGATACTCAGACACATGTTCTTTAAGTAAATCATGGACTATTTGTGTTTTATGTTGGCTCTGAATGGGATCATACATATACATTTCATCAGTTCATGTGAATTATGCAGAAGGCATAAATCTTAGAACTTTTTGCAGAACTTGTCACTGGTAAACTTTGAATCTTGTCGGGACATGCCATGAATTAGTCACGATTATCTCGCTGGAAACTGATCATCTGTTTTTATTAAGGCCTTGATGATGTATAAAATTCAAGTTTTGGTGATGGCATGATAGTGGGAAACCATTCTTCAAACAGAGGACTTCTTGTGTTGGAAAGTTGTTGCCTTTCTGTTTTTATGTCAATTTTTAATTCTGCTTTTGTTCATCTTTATGAACTAAACCAACCACAAGCAGGTGTTTTCGGTGGGACATCTCACTTTTTGCTCTTCAAAGCCGCTTCTATCGGATTTTTACTTTTCAAAATCACACTACTTCAACAGTGAAAGCGTCACCTTATTTTTAGATTCACACTGTTTCATATATTTGGGAACTTCTAGGATTCTCACATGTTTATAATTGCAGAGAAATCATTCCTACCGAAGCGCGATATGGAATGGTTCTTCTTCTGTCCCCGTGACAAGAAGTACCCAAATGGATCACGCACAAATCGTGCCACCAAAGCTGGCTACTGGAAAGCCACTGGAAAAGACCGAAAAGTGGTCTGTCAGGATTCTGCGACAGGGTACCGTAAGACCCTAGTCTTCTACCGTGGGCGAGCCCCAATGGGGGATCGAACAGACTGGGTAATGCATGAGTATCGCCTTTGTGATGATATTTCTCAAGGATCACCAAATTTTCGGGTAAACTTAGCGACCTCATATAATGGGTTATATTTAGAATTTAGATTCCCTAAGTGGTTAAGAATTTTGAGGGACTAACATTTAGCTTGTCATCCAAATTGATTTTCAGGGAGCTTTTGCTTTGTGCCGGGTGATTAAGAAGAATGAGCAAACACAAAAATCAAGTGATAATCATGAGGAGCCAAAGGCTAAGTGGGTTGGAAGCAGTTCAAGCAATGGGGATTTCACCTCAATAGGAATGCCAAATGAGGCTGTGATCATCAATGAAGACACAAATTTTCAAACAAGTCAAATGTGCAATGGAAGTACTTTTTCTAGCCCTATTGCTTCTCCATATCATACAACACCAATGGTGGAGAATGAAGCTTTTTCAATGGGGAACAGTTCCAATACCCTCTGGGTCTCACCCAATTTGATACTTGATTCCTCCAAGGTACTAGAAATATTGAGCTTTCCGGAATTTTTTACCCCTAGAAATTTATGATCAATATCTCATACATATGTGTTTATTGATTGTGACAGGAATATCCACAACAAGGACAGAGTGTGTCTGGATACTTCCCCCAGTACGAGTTTCCAAACGCGATGACTCAGTGGCAACCGTATAATCAGTATGAGATCTCACCCAGTTCGTCATTCTCAAATTTTACAGAGGAAGTTGAAAACGGAGATGGTCTAAGCCGATTTGGTTGCATGTCACCTTACTCGGACTACATGGGTTTTTCCGGAAATGAGGATATCCCATATGAAGGTTATGACCCGTACCAAACCAATTCACTAAGAAATCCAAAACCCTTGTGAAAAAAAGAAAATGGAGTCATTGTAGTTTCATTTTCTTCTTTAATGCAGGATTTGAAACATGGGATCAGGCTCAGATTTGTAGACAGAGTAGCGGAGATGGGAGTTTGGGAGAATTTGGCGGTCTATGGTCACAGGAGGATAACATGGTCATTGTGATGTAAGAGTCTGCTAAAAATAGAGCTATTTTGCTTGTAATAATCAAGAATGGCGCCTCTGAGACAACGCCTTTTAACGTTGTTTTTGGTTATGGTTGTTGCCGTTGGGGTGTTTCTCGGGTTTCAAGTTACTGTTTAAATAGAAGTCTGCCCCCCTTGTGGTAATCACTTTTACAGATTGCACTGGGAGTTGGTTTAGTTGCAGTTTGAACTATATGCGTACGCTGTCTTGTAAAAATAAGCTTCTTTCAAAGAAGCCACCTCCTGTCTAAATGTTGAATGTTTTAATGTTAAAAGGCCATCCTTGTCCATTTTTTGGTTTCTATGTGAAAACTTCTAAGATACCATCCAGATGCTGATTGATCTATGTTCAGGGACCATATTCAAGCAGTTATATGCTTACTGTGTGTATGGAACTCATGCCTGTATCATCTTTATACGAATCGGAGTAGGAAGTTTGGAAAAAGAATTCCTAATTAGAACCTATGATTTCTTCATTTTCATAGGAAATATATGATATACCGTAATTACATTTGCATGATATACCAGTCAAATCATACCACAATTAGAACTAGCACATTCTTATTTAAATGTAGTCGCTTACATAAATTTCCTATATGGTCACTTTTTTTTTCTCTTTAGAGTATCTTATGTGGTAGTAATTTTTTTAATTTCAAGTGATTGATTTTCTTTGTCCTTTTACTAATGCAAGATCATCATTTTTAGAAAAGAGTACAGTAATGATGGATTCAATTGGCTGTGGGTGCTCTAATATTAATTCTCTCCCAGTCGACAACATTTAGTACTTGTAATACAATACGTCGAAGCGCAATCAGATAATTAATAGAGTGACACTGCATAAGGGCATCCACGGATTCTCAAAATAGCTCTCAGGTGTGACTCCTAAAATTTAGCAAGTCATTTGATCAATTTTGGTCTTCAATGGGCTCCCAATATAAGCTCACAAGGGTGGCTCCTAAGCATGACTCCTAACCCATTAGCTAAATTTAAGTACCTTCTAGCTAGCTCTAAGTGGGACCCAAGCCTTTTAATCCTTTTGACTTATCAATTTAACCCACACTTTTTTCTATTATTTGTTTTACAAAACATAGAATGCTTTTGCTAGCCCATTGAGTGAGTGCACATATGCTCTCTAATTTTAGCAAGCTGTAGGAGTGAAAAATGGACCCCAATTTGGCTTATGTGTACACCTTAGGAGTAAACTTAGGAGCCATTTTTAGGGAGTCCACTGTGGATGCCCTAAGAAGGTTGATTTTTTTTTATTGATCATATTTTTAATGCAACCGCCTTTTTAAGATGTTAATACATTTTCTCTATCTTATTTTTCTTGCCTTTATATGGTCTATTTCATTTCTATCATCTTGCTAGAATTTCTGGACATTAAGTAGTTTTGTTTGTATCCTCATTTCGGTATCAGTTATGTGTTAGTTTTCTTTGGGATTTATATCATCTATCGACGAAGTAGTGAAGAATCTTACTCGATCGTAATATGTTGAAGGAATTACGATAGGGACAATAACGTAATGCTATTCTTATTGTTACTATTAGGTTCCATGATCTACAAGAGAAATGACCGATTCTCAAATTGGGTATGTCAACCTTTCACACTTTCTTAATTGGCAATGATCTCTTTTAATTTTTTTCCTATGGCAGAGACTCAAAATAAAATGTACATTCTTCAAGACAAAGTTACAAGTTTTCTCTTTATTTGGAGTTTTTGTCAATTTCTTTGAAAATACATCCACATTGTTATTGTTTATTTTTTGGCCAAGCAAGTATTACTTTTTTTATCGAGAAAAAGTCAAAATGGCACCTGAACTTTACACTCAATGTCACACAGACACCTAAACTTTTTTTCGCGTCAATTAGACCCTGAACTTTGAAAAGGCCCTTTTTAAGGCACCTGCCGTTATATTCCGTCCATATTGGGACGGAAATTGCTAGGATTTTTTGTTTGAGATCAAATTTCAATGATCCGAACCGTTAGATGTGTTTAAAACATGTTTTTAAGGTCCAACGCGAGGATTTGTCAAAAACAAATACCCGGAAGGGCTTTATCCGAGCATTTTTTGATGAAATTATCATCGAACGGAAATTGCTGATGTGGCACGTTTCTCTTCTATACTACGGTGCGGGATTTTTTGTTCAAGATCAAATTTCGATGATCTGAAATGATCCCAACCGTTAGATGTGTTCGAAATATGTTTTTAAGGTCCAACGCGAGGATTTATCAAAAACAAATACCCGGAAGGGCTTGATCCGAGCATTGTTCGATAAAATTAACGGTTCGGATCATCGAAATTTGATCTCGAACAAAAAATCCCTGCAATTTCCGTCCCAATATGGACGGAATATAACGGCAGGTGCCTTAAAAAGGGCCTTTTCAAAGTTCAGGGTCTAATTGACGCGAAAAAAAGTTTAGGTGTCTGTGTGACATTGAGTGTAAAGTTCAGGTGCCATTTTGACTTTTTCTCGAATTATAATTGACACTCAGAGATTTTTAGGATTATATTTCCATTGTCTTCCGCACGATTTCTCCTCAATTGCAAGACTGATAGTTTTGTTCTATAATGGATGGAAAATCATGGACTTATGGTTTCAGCTTCACATCTTGTCTTACATGTGTTTATTTATTTGTGCGGTTTTCCATATGAGGAGCTCTGTGACGATCATATTGGCAGTTTATCAGAATTAGGATTCCCTGTCACTCCTCTTGTCAATATTATCTTTTCCTTTTGTCAATCTTCTTGGTGTCTTGATTCCGTTAATCAACAGAATTTTGATGCGATCTCTTCTAGCTTCAATGTTGGTGTTCTAAACAATGTTCTTAGGATGTGTTGGAAATAATTATTGTATATGGTAGTATGTATATTGTGTTCAATTAGGAAGATTGTAATTAGTCCGATTAGGTAGGTAGAATAATTAGATTTTATTTACTTTCCTTATTTGCTTTTGTATCCTTTCTATAAATAATTCCTCCGTGTGAGAAGAATAATACATATCGATCGAATCTTTCGACATGGTATTAGAGCGGGTTCTAGGAACCTGATTCTTTTCCTCTTTTTTTCTCTCAATATTTTTCTCTCTTTCTTCGTCTGACATCATTGTCTCTACCCATATCGTCTCTACCCAAAACCCTAAAACGCTACTGAAATCCTAAAGCCAACCCTATCTCTACAACCCAAATCGACCCAACTGCATGAATCCCGTACAGTGGTTTTCGAACCCACACAGTTGACTTCGCGCCTTTACTTGGTCGTTCAACCATTGTTGATCAGTTCAGAGACCACCACCGACCACCACGGCCGTCGTCGGACATTCGCCGGACTTCGACAACCCTCGCTGGAGCATTGCCGACCTCCGGCGACCCTCCAATCATACTCGCCGGACCTCTGCAACTTCCGACGAACCTTTAAACAGCCTTCTTTGGTTCTGTTGACTCCAGATCTACACAACCCAGTGAGTTTCGACACTCACAAGGACATCTGTTTGCTCCGGCGACTCTCGCCGACCACCGACGAAGCCCCTCCGACTACCGGAGACTTCCTCTGACTTCCAACGAAGTCTCTTCTGCTTGCAGAGACCTTTTTCCGAAGTCACAAGGCTTCGAAACCAACTGGGCAGTCTCGGTTTGCCCTCAAAAGCTACTGGGTAACCTTTGTCGGCCACCATCAGATCTCGGTTGGTACTTCCTGGTTCACAACTGGTTCGACTTCTCTCTATTTATTTGTCTTTACATCTGAATTCATCATGGGTGATAACAATGATAAAAATGAGAAAAAGGATAAGGTAGCCAGTACATCCATCCCTAAGGATGTTGTTAGGGATTATCGTCGTTCTCTCACCACAATTAAATTAAATGGATCCAATTATCTGCCATGGTCGCGTGCTGTGACGGTCTCTCTGCGAGCCAGCGGTGAGACTTCCTATATTACTGATGGTCCATCCACTGATCCTACTTGGACCCAAAATGATGCTCATATAATGACGTTACTTTGGAATAGTCTTGAACCTGATATTTTTAATAATGTTGCTTGTCATGAGACGTCCAAAGCTGTTTGGGACACTCTACGAGAGTTATATTCATCAGATCAGAACATTTCTCGTATTTTTCAATTTATCAGCAGATTTTCTCTTTCGAACAAGGAAATCGTTCACTCGATGACCATTTCTCCACATTAAAAGGGATGTGGGATGAGTTAAATGTTTACCAACCTTTAACAACAGAGTTAGCCATTCAGCAGCGGTACAGGGATGAGTTTCAGTTTACAAAATTTTTGTCCGGGCTGAATTCAGAACTTGCTCCTCTATGTTCTCAAATTTTATCTGGCAAGGAAATCCCTACTATTGGCGAGGCTTTTTCTCGTATTCGACGGGCTGCTACTCATTCGTCTGGTTTAGAGCGTTCGACTCCATCTGCTCTTGCTGCTCCCACCACATACCCTGGTTCATCTTTTGGGAATTTTGGCAATCACAATCCCCCCCACAGTCGTAGTAATTCCTCTGAACGTGGTGGTCGACGTGGAGGACGTGGGGGGCGTGGTGGTCATGGCACCAAGAAGTGTACTCATTGTGGTGCAACGAATCACGATGTTGAGTACTGCTGGAAGCTTCATGGTAAGCCGGCTTGGGCTAATCAGGCTACACTTGAGGGGGAGCCATCTACTCCTACTCCTGACCAGATTACTATATCCAAGACCGAGTATGATTCTATGATTCAAAGGGCTAAGGCATCTTCTTCTTCTTCCACTGCGACCCATGTCGCCTCAGGTAATACTTGTCTTCACTCATCGTCTCGTACTGGCAGTACTCCTTGAATTCTCGATTCTGGTGCATCTGATCATATGACATGTGATTTGTCTCTTTTAACTGATGTTGTTACCCCTTCTGTTCCTTCTTATGTTACTATTGTTGATGGTACCAAAATTCTTGTCCGTGGCGTTGGTACATATCATTCATCTGGTTTAACTTTTAAGTCAGTCTTATATTTGCCACAATTTCCTTTTAATCTTCTTTCCATTCATAAACTTTCTCATACTCGTGTTCTATCCTCTTCTATCCTTCTCGTGAATTTCAGGATCTAAAGACGCCGAGGATGATTGGTGGGGGGTATGAGAAGAATGGCATGTATTACCTTTAGGAGGAGCAACAGCAACCATCCAATTCTGCTTTACATTCTACCATCACACCTTATCAGTGGCATTGTCGTCTTGGGTATCCATCTTCTGCCAGTCTTCGCAAGCTAGTCCCTAGTTTACCTAATTTTTCGCCTTTTAGTTGTGACACTTGTGAACTCAGTAAACACCGTAGGGTTTCTTTTCCTTTACGCAACGAGTCACCGTGTTTAGAACCTTTTGCTTTAGTTCATTCTGATATTTGGGGACCTTCCCGCACTACGATTTATGTGGTGCTCGCTATTTTGTTACATTTATTGATGATTTTTCTCGTTTAACTTGGGTGTATCTCCTTAAAGATTGGTCTCAATTATTTTCTGTCTTTTCAAATTTTCATGCTGAGATTGTCAATCAGTTTAATGCTAAATTACATATTTTACGGACTGATAATGTCCAAGAATATCTTTCTAATCAATTTACACTTTTTAATGAAACTCATGGCATTATTCATCAAACTGCTTGTGTCACCACTCCTCAACAAAATGGGGTTGCGGAACGAAAAAATGGGCCAGTTTTAGCTGTAGCTCGTGCTCTTATGCTTCACATGCACGTTCCAAAATTTTTTTGGGGATATGCTGCCTTACAGCTAATTACCTAATAAATAGAACACCTTCTCGAGTTTTGAATGGTAAAATTCCTTATCAGGTCATGTTTCCTGATAAGGATCCTTATATTCTACCCCCAAAACTTTTTGGTTGTGTTTCGTTTGTTCATAATTTATCTCCTGGTCGTGATAAGCTTGATTCTCGTTCTTACAAATGTATCTTTCTTGGTTGCTCTCGCACACAAAAAAGGATACAAGTGTTATAGTCCCTTGTTACAGAAGCACGTTGTGAGTGTTGACGTGACATTTTTCGAAACCATCCCATATTATTCCCTTGAAGGTGGAGAGGTACAACCACCCGTGTTGGGTGATCTTGGTCAGCCTCTTTGTCTCCCTGAGCTTACCACTCAACCACCGATTACACAAGTCTATGTTCGTTGTCCTTCCGCTACTGCTCCAATTGTTGCTCCTACAGATCCAACTTCTGTACCCACACCATCTCCTCCAGCATCTGCGGATCCTACTCTCGATCTTCCTACTTCTAAGCGTAAAGGTATTCGTTCCTGCACTTCCCATCCTATCTCTCACTTTGTGTCCTATGATCGTTTATCTCCTTCTTTTCGCGCTTTTTCTGTGTCTGTGTCTTCTGTTGTTGTTCCTAAATCTTATCAGGAGGCTTTTTCTCATCCTGAATGGCGTTCTGCTATGGAAGAAGAGATGCGCGCTTTATCTTTGAATCATACTTGGGATCTTGTTCCCAAGCCCTCTGAAGCTCATATTGTTGGTTGTCGTTGGGTTTTCACTATCCAGCAAAATCCTGATGGTACCGTTGATCGTTTAAAAGCTCGTCTTGTGGCCAAGGGTTTCACCCAGACTTATGGCCTTGATTATACTGAGACTTTCTGTCCGGTCGCCAAGCTCAACTTTGTTCGGATTATTATCTCTCTTGCGGCTAATCTTGATTGGCCTCTCCATCAACTTGATGTCAAGAATGCTTTTTTACACGGGGATCTATCTGAGACTGTCTATATGGCGCAACCGCCCGGTTTTGAGGCCAAGGGGGAGTGTGTTTGCCATATTCGCAAATCTATTTATGGCCTCAAACAGTCTCCCCGAGTTTGGTTTGATAAGTTCAGTACTTTCGTCGTTTCTCACGGCATGACTCGGAGTCAAGCTGATCACTCTGTATTCCTTAAGAAGACCAACCAGGGTATTGTAATTCTTGTGGTCTATGTGGACGATACAGTCATTACTGGCAGTGACAACATTGGCATTTAGATATTGATTCGTCATCTTTGTTCTAGCTTTCTCACGAAAGATCTCGGCAAGCTTCGGTATTTTCTAGGCATTGAAGTTGCTCGCTCCAAAGCAGGCATCAGTTTGTCACAAAGAAAGTACACTCTCGATATCTTGACGGATACAGGATATATTGGGTCTAAACCTGTAGCCACTCCTACGGACGCTAATCTTAAGTTAATGCCCGATGATGGTGAACTGATTGATGATCCTGAGATGTATCGGAGACTTGTAGGTAAACTTATTTACCTCACTATCACTCGACCCGATATCTCTTATGCAGTTAGTATCGTCAGTCAATTTATGACTCATCCTTGTGTTCTTCATATGGAAGCAGTTGTTCGTATCTTGAAGTATCTTAAGAACGCCCCTTGACGTGGACTTCTCTATAAGTCATCGGGACATCTTCGTATTGAAGGATATGCCGATTGGGCAGGATTTCGTGCTGATCGTCGTTCGACCACTGGCTATGGTACCTTTATAGGAGGTAATCTTGTGACTTAGAAAAGTAAGAAACAATCAGTTGTGGCACGTTCTACTGCTGAGGCCGAATATCGGGCGATGGCTCATACTACTTGTGAGTTAATCTGGTTGCGCACACTTCTCCAAGAATTTGGGATTTCTGAACAGGGTTCTACTCCTCTTTATTGTGATAACCAAGCAGCTATCCACATCGCCAATAATCCAGTCTTTCATGAGCGAACCAAGCATATCGAAGTTGATTGTCACTTCATTCGGTCAAAAGTGGAATCTAAAGCTATTACAACTCCCTTTGTCCCTTCAGGCTCTCAACTTGCGGATATTTTCACCAAAGTACTTCCCAAGACCAGCATTGACTCTATCTGTCGCAAGCTTGGAGTATACGATGTATACGCTCCAGCTTGAGGGGGAGTGTTGGAAATAATTATTGTATATGGTAGTATGTATATTGTGTTCAATTAGGAAGATTGTAATTAGTCCGATTAGGTAGGTAGAATAATTAGATTTTATTTACTTTCCTTGTTTGCTTTTGTATCCAGTCTATAAATAATTCCTCCGTGTGAGAAGAATAATACATATCGATTGAATCTTTCTACAGGATGCTTTGAAAATTCAATTACTCCCTCCGTCCCAAAATGTTAGGGCCGCTTTGGGATTCCAACTTTTTTTCAAGACATAATCATTACACTTTTTTTGTTTTTCTCTTTCCAATTTTTGCCCATAATCATTGCAACTTTTCATTGGACTAGTTCTTGTCACGCCAAACAAGTAGGAGTATAAAGGGAAAGTTATCGAATAAAGTTTATTAATTTATGTATAAGGACTAACATTTTGGAACTGCCTAAAATGGAATACCGGACCAACATTTAGGGACAGAGTAGTTTCAAGTGCTTGAAGGGTCTCTTTGCAGTGATATAGTTTTGTTAAATTAAGTATAATTTTCTTTATTTATGAACAATTCACCCTGAAAAGTTGGATATTAATACGTATTCAAATTACATATAGATGAGGTGTTTGTTGCTTGTTGGTAATTAATGGTTGTGGTAAAACCAAATGGCGATGAGTAGAGAGGCTGCCAAGGATTGTATACCAGTTTGAGAGGTTATAATTAATGAATCTGGTAAAACCTTTGCAATCCCTGCCACGTGCGACCCTGACTCGCACCGTGGAGAGAGAAAAGGAGGATCCATAACATAGGAATCACAAGGAAACAAGATGTACTTATGGCACAAACAACGGGATAATCAATCAAGAGAGTCTTGTCCAAAGCCTTGAAAATCCTAGCTTAAAGCATCAAATTCAACCAATTGGCAATAAGTGAAGAGGTCCGACCAGGCTCATAAATTAGTTTTGGATAATTTGGGAGGTTATAATTAATTGAAGTGGGACAAGCTCTTACATATCTAAACCACATGTAATTTAAGTGTACAATTTGCAGTTGGTAAAACTAGTCAGGTGATAAATCTTAAATAGCTCACTATATCTTGGGCAGCTATGGTAATTTTCAGTCATCAATGGCTAGTATGGTACTTTTTCAAATTCCTCAATTCTGATTTATGCAGTCGAATTTCTTATGTTTTAATGTTTTCCGTTTCTGTTTTGTATTCTTTGAGTAGTCATATTAATAGGGACAATAATTCAATTCTCCTGCTTTTTCTATATATTTAGCTATTTATCTTTGTTTCTTCTTGCCATACCAGGCCATTACATCAACTGCAGTGAAAAAAGGGGGACTGTCTACAGGGGATCTGGCAGCACAATACAAATATGGGAACACACTAGTTGATGTCAAAGTCGATACTGCGTCAAATGTGGGTTGCTCAAAACCGTAGTCTTTTAAAGTTAAACAGGATATAGTTGTTTTCAGTTGGCATCTTCTCTTACGGCTGTAGTTTCACAGATAACAGCTACCTTCACTTTCACTGATGTTGTTCCATCTACAAAAACTATTGCTTCTTGCAAACTGCCGGACTACAACTCCAGCAAGGTACGTACCTAACTGCAACTGCGCAAGGAAAAATTAAGAACTGATTAGTGATAACTGTAGCTTTTCGAATTTCTAAAACCTTTCATGCGTTTTCCTTTTCCAGTTGGAGGTTCAGTACTTCCATCAACATGGAACCTTGACTACAGCCGTGGCTCTGAACCAATCCCCTGCTGTTGATCTGTCAGCAACCATTGGTACACCAACCATTTCTTTTGGTGCTGAGGCTGGATATGAGACCACTTCTGGTAAATTTACGAAGTATACTGCTGGCGTTAGTGTTTCAAAACCAGACTCTTGTGCTGCAATAATTTTGTAAGTTTCTAAATGTTAATGGTGAATAGTTTCAAGATGGATGCTGGTACTTGTTTTACTAAAAATTATGGGATAGAAGATTATGTCCAACTTCTAATGTTCAGTTATTGTCGGTCTTTTCCCAAGGGGCGATAAAGGAGACAGTATAAGAGCATCGTATGTGCACCATTTGGACCAATTGAAGAAGAGTGCTGCTGTGGGAGAGATCACTAGGAAGTTTTCCACGAACGAGAATACATTTACTGTTGGAGGATCATGTGCAGTTGATCACCTGACGGTGGTCAAGGCAAAGCTCAACAATCATGGGAAGCTCGGGGCAGTCTTGCAGCATGAACTCATACCAAAATCTATTTTGACTATCTCTAGTGAGTTCGATACCAAGGCCTTGGACCAAACACCCAGGTTTGGTTTGGCTCTTGCTCTCAAGCCTTGATTTTTTTCTAGTGAGGGTATCTTACTGAAATTCATTATGCCTTCTGATTTTTTTCATGGTGGCCCTTGAAAGGAGCGCTCAATAATTACTTAGAGAGAAATTCGTATTGGCTTCTCAATGACTTTAGTTGGATAGTTTGATGGGTAGGCCCTCCTTTTTTCTCTTCGAAGCATTTTGGCATTTGCACACTATCATCTTGAAATGAAGAAGTTTTCGTTGTGATTAATGCTAAGGCCTTATTTGCCATAAAATCAACTGGGTTGATTTTAGCAGCAAATGAGGAAACCATTTGCTAAAATGTTTGATTTGAGTTCTTAATTCCTTGCTTATCCTTCTTAAAACTTGTAAATCATTTTTTGCTATTGGTGGTTGTTCCAAGGCCCATCTATGTATGAGCGTATTTGTTTTCTTGTTTTTGGCTGCTTTTTGTGCTTGTTATTTGCACTCGTCTGAGAAACAAATATTCTCTCTATTTTTATGCCATTGGAAGTTCGGTTCTGTTCATCTCCCCGTTAAGATGAGAGTTCAAACTTTGATGGTTAAAAGAATTGCAAGAATCTGCACAAACATCATCTCTGAGTATTTTCTGGGTGCTTTCTTGAGCAATGATTCCCAATACTTATATAGAAGTCGCCAATTTAACTAGCATTACAAACTGCAGCATCAATAATTTTGGAACGCTACATGGAATCTCACTAACTTGACTAACTCCAATTTGGCTAAGCTCACGATGGCAGTATCTACTGTACAAATGTCGTGCTTCGTCTCTTTAGTGGAAAGATAATGATCACATTATTGTGCTCATGAATCATTTCACGTTAAGCTCATGAATCATTTCACCTTACCCCAGAAACAATCTTTCATCTTTGTGTCTAGAAGAATGGATATTATTGTTTAACAAGCAATAAATCATGACTGTATTTTATAGAATGCGTAATTTAAGAATGGATTTTATCGTTTAAAAAGTGATAAATCATTACTGTATTTTATGGAATGCGTAATTTTAAATCTTCATACCGGTTGTGTAGATGCATTTCAGTGTAGTGTTGTGACGTTGCGGGATCAATTCGTATGGAAAGAAAGTTAAGACCTATATTGATAGAATGAGGCAAGGATTGGGATAACACTAACGGCCCGTTTGGATGCCGTATTGATTTTGTAGGGATTAAATAGTAAGGGGGGATAAAATAGTCAGGATGATTAAATAAGAAGAGTGGTCACACATTGATGTGATAATTAAGAAGGGGATTAAATAGTCCATGGTTTGAATGGAGGTTTAAAAATGAGGAATAAGAACGGTGAATCATGTAAAAATCTGTCAAAATACGATTTTGCCCTTATTAAAAAACAGCTAGTAGTAGTTTTTTGTTTTTGTTTTTATGTCATTGGGTTTTTTTTTGCATGTGCACAAGTAAAGTAAAAAACGGGTAGATCATAGTAGTAGTTGATGTGGACCGTTGGATCATATGGGTTTCATGTGTTCCACCACACGGAATCATTTTATCTCCTTTTAATTTCACTTCCTTTGTAAACATCGTCAATTTCCCTGTTCATCTTCCCCACTCACTCTCTCTCTCTCTCTCTCTGTGCAAAAACCGGGTTTGCTACCGATCAAACCCTTCTCTCTCCCTCTCAGACGCACCTCAAATCCCTCTCTCTCATGTGAAAGCCGATCAAACCCCTCCCCCT